>JAIQCU010001955.1:0-15531 GCA_022114935.1 Leptestheria dahalacensis
GCTACGTAAGTACTGTACTGTGGTGCAGAAAAGAAAGCAATGGAGACAAACTATTCCTCGGTGAGGGTAGTACTATGTTTTCAGATGTTTTTAATCTTTCTTGAAATGCTGCTTTTCGTTATCCTTTGTTTTGGTTGTAGGACGTCAATCTGTGCAGGGACAGCATGTAAACGAATAACAGTTTCTCGGAAAGTCATTCGGTTGTGTATATACAAGGAGATGTAGAAAAAAGACGGAGAAATCTAAGTAGGCTTTGAAGTTCTTGGTCAAGGGAAACAAGCTCTTGTCCGCGTGCGTCCAACTTGCATGATCTAAGACGCAGAGATCGGTTTTCCCGTTTAAATTGAGGAGGCACATGACTTAAAATGACGGAATTGAGTCATTATTAATTGGAAGTAGCCCATTCTGAGAAGTATTATGACTTCCCATGAATGCGTGTATAGACAACAAGAGAAGAGTTTTTGGGTTGATTGAACCATTAGATGACTCAATGAGTCGTTGTGATTCATGAGTATGACTCAAATGCTCAGTGTTCGGTATGTAGGGCTAGATATTGAGTCATTCCAAATTCAGTGGCAGTATTGAGTTAACTATATACGGCGCCTGTTATTAAGGGCAAAACTTGATTAACTGTCATTATGACTCACTATGACTCAAGGTGAATCATTTTGTCGGTATCTACGCACTACGCTGCTTTGAATCATGACTCAATTCCTAAAAACGACTCGATTCAGTCATTTTTATAGAACAAAAGCCGGTTCATTTACCACGACTCACAGTGAGTCATAGAATCTTCGAAAGCAGGCGCAATAAGGAACGTGAACTTTTAACATTGACTCAGTTCGGATATAGATTGAGTCCCCGGTATATTGAGTGAGGCTTTCTCGTAAGGCTTAGTGAGGAGCACCGATTTCTTCATCCAATCTGTCGAGTGTGAATCAAAAGACGCGAATCTAGAAGGTGTCCGTTTGAAGTTTGCTGTAGACGCGCGGCGAATCGGTCGGACAATTCTCTTTGGTGCTTCCATCAAGTCCACCGTTTTCAGTATTATTTGAGTATTGATCGTGACTCACTGGGGCCCACAGGGCACAAGAGAAAAGCCAGGAGAAAAAAAAACGACAGAAAGGAAAAAACGTACATGACTCTTTTTTGTCCTTTTTATCTCATTCCTCTCTTTCCTCTTCCAAAGTCTTGCGTTGACCTTCCGAGTGTATTCCAAACAAGATCTGCATTAAAGATAATGTAACGTGATATAATCGTATGAGAATACCTACCTAAGGCTTAACTATATTGTTCGATGGATGGATAAGTAGATGGATAAATAGTATAAGTATGTGTGGGTAGATAATGTGGCAAGTAGTTGGATTGATGGATGGACGGGATAGATAGGTAGAGAGGTAGATAGTTAGAGAGGTAGATAGTTAGAGAGGTAGATAGGTAGAGAGGTAGAGAGTAAATTAATGGATAGCTGTATAGGCAGGCTTATAGAGGTAGGTCTGTTTGGTAAATAGGTAGATACAGATATATCTGTGATCTCATTTTATTCTCTTTCCCTTCTTCTCGTCTATAGAGTCTTGCGTGTTGTTCAAATCATATTTTTTAACATTATATAACAAACTGAATGGATGCTTAACCATCGGCAAGTCTGCGGTAATTTACTAACAAAGATACCATTCAGCAATACGAGTCCGTATTGGTGGAACCCAGTTTTTTTAGGGTAAAACTTCAGTGGCCACCTGCTTTTAAAGGTCAGTGAAAAAGGACGTGATCCCTTTCCCCCCGAGGGTATTTGTGAAGCCAGGAGAGAGAGACAGAGAGAGAGAGAGCGCCAGGGTCCATTGGCGTACAAGCTGGTTTACCTGTTTAACACTGAAGTGTGTATGACTTCTTGCAGGATAAGCGTTTTAATGCATCAAACAGGAATCTCATGAACGTCATTACTCTGTGTGTGTGTATGTGTGTGTGCTGAGCTGTTTGGGTTGGATCCGATGGTTCTGGTTTCTCTCGAGTGCTACTCTCTCTCTGACTCTCCCTTTCTATCTGTCACCACGGCCATCAGCCTCTTAACACCCACAAAAGCTAATTATATTGCTGGGTCAAGAGACGCGCGTCTCGAGCCGACACTGGAAATTTTCTTTTTAACCTGTCGACGCCTGACGAGACGATGGGATGACGCGAGAGTATTTTTTTGTGTGTGCAAAGCTGATTGAACTATATTGCATTTGATTCTACGCGTTGCTATCTAACATTAATTTATTACAAAAAAATTTAGAAGAAAAACTGTTATTTAGAAGACTAGTAGGTGCCCGCCCTAATTTTCGGGCAGTGTCACCAGCGGGCGCTTTGCGTTAACCAGGATTTTTTTCCTTTATACAATTGAACAAATTTTCATTTCATATGTAACATCATATATCGTCTATGTAGCCCACTAAAGAGAAGCCCGCCCTAATTTTCGGGCAGTGTCGCAATCCTAACCTTCCGTATATAACGTTCACCGCGGCAGGCAGACATAGTATCACCGGATGGCACTGTATATGTAAGAGCATGGAAACTATATGTGGGAGATGATAACAGATTCCGGAAACGGTGAACCCCGGCTCGCGAATTAGCCGCGGGCTATAGACGCAGGAAGGGGGGGATAAGAGAAATGAGGGGGGGCTCGTCGTTAAGTGATGAGAGTGGCCAACACGGCACATGTACGACTGTGATTGATGAAGGAATCTCCAGATCATCAGTCGTCAGATTAAATAGGGGGCAGGGAGACTAGCGGTAATGGCTCGACGGCATCTATCCGCCCACGTCATATATACATGGCGCGGCTTTTGTTCTTGCTCGCCGGGAGAGATACTTGTGCGCATCACCCTTGAGATTTCCCTCCGTATTTCTTTACGTCCGTATTATTATTCGACCGAGTCGGAAAGCCACCGGAGTTTCTGGGGGTGTGCTCACTCGTCGCTTAATAGATGCAGATGAAGCCAGGCCCATGCACAAACCACATAGACCGAAAGAAACGGCAAAAGAAACCCGTCCGGATATTGGGCAGTGTGCTGCAGACAGATACCCTTATGTATGTATTAAAAAGTACTGGAGTATACGTATCATTGATTCAAAAGTACACCGTTTAGCTACTAAATTTCCACCAATATTTGATAGATTTCTTTCTGCAAACTGCCAGTTGCGCCGAGTCTAGTGTCCTTCCTCTTTGAGCCTGATAAAATATTGTTCACACCGTATTGTTGGCTATTCAGCTACTCTGCTATTATTGAAGAAATGAAACGCCCTCTGGCCCCCGGCTGGCCCCTGTTTTGCCCTCAGGCCATGTAATGATCAACCAGGAACGAGATTACCCTTTTTAAGGCTGCGGAAACACAGGGCCAGGGCCCTTTGGTTGTAACAAAGTTTCTGTTTCATTTATTAAGAGCTGAGGCCTGGCTTGTGTCTTGCCCTGGGGCTATGATCAGTCAAAGGAGAACCTAGCAGCGTTGTTGTTTTTATCCCCCGAGGCCGAAATGGAAGCCAGGTTATCATTACCGTGGATATCTCGTTACGGTGTAAGAAGCAATTTCGGACTGTGTTATATGCGCTCATGACGGACGTTTTTATTGAAACGCAAGCGGTTAGCAAACGGAGTCGTTAGGTCTTTCTTTTTGTTGGTCCTCTTTAGAAAGGGGAATATTGTGTGAGCAATGGCCGAGATTTATTTGTCGACTCCAATACAGCGGCCAACACTGTTGTGGGGGCAAGTGACGTGTACTAAAGAGATTGTTGTTTTGGCCCCGCAAACGTCGTCTGCTTGGGATATCTCTTACAGGATTTTTTAAAAAAAGAAATCTCCTCTCTTCTTCCGAGTTGGCGCTTTTGTGCTGGGAGAGTGGAACAACCGGAAGATTTTCCTTCCGGAATGAGACTCGTACAGTTGGTCGATAACCACGCTGGGGGCTTTTGTCTATGGCTTGCTCCACTATCTTAACAGATAACCTTTCTTCCTCTCAATTTTCCACTAATTTTCTCTGTATCCTATAGTGCCGGGCTCGGGATTGGAATCGTCTTGAAACAATTGCATCAAGTTAACCTGTTAAGTTAACCTGTTAGTTAATCTAGTTCATCTAGCTAACATAGATATACCACAAGATATTATTATCATCACCATCATCATGTACAGGTCATCTCTCATCTCTCGTATCCTAAAAAAAAAAATTCGAAATCATTATCTCATCATCACATGTGCCTATGTATCTCGATGTCAAATAAATTTATGCAAATAATACTGTCTTGCAGCGTTTAGAGCAAAGAAACGGGGTCCTGAATGGCGGGAAATTTTTGTAATTTCTAACCTGTAGGATTTTATTTTGGCTCAACCAACTAGCCGACTTTAACGAAACTCTAGGAGTACATTGAGTACTATGAGGTCTACACCCAGTATTTTTTGAGTAGCTATATCTTTGAAAGTGTAGGGGTAGTAATCAATCAACCTTTACACAGCAACAACCCTCCTGATATTGCTTTAGACAGTACACATACAAGTAATATTACGTCGAGTATATAAAGTACTGTTGAGGTATATTAAGATTTTTTTTCTTAATCGATTTAATGTGTTTTTGAAGTGTAAAAACTGGTGCTTTAACCAACGGAGAAATTCGTCTGCTACGTACACAAAGGCGTGCGCGCTCTGTATTGAAAGCTTCGGCGTTGCCAGTTTTTTCTATATTTTCATGGCTCTCGCCTGAGCAAATGGCGGCGCGTGGGGAAACGACGCGGGGGCTGAATATTTTTCATTGTGTGAAACGACATGGGCGTAAATTGCTCCCATCTGATGCACTTATCTTCGCCTGGACAAATACGTTTGGTCTTTTTTTTTTCTCCCTTTGAGATTACTTGTGGTTGTTTATGCTTTTGAAACAAGCAGACTGCTTGTTTAAGAAAGAGAGAGAGAGAAATAAATAATGGCAGACTGGATATTTTCTGATGTGGTAGTGATGAGTTCCATTATCAGTCCATATTGACTATCTGTCTGTCTGTCTAGCTGTTTAATTGTCTATCTCCCTAGTTGCTCAGCTATCAACCTAGCTGCTCAACTACCATCTATCTAGCTGCTCTATGATCTGTCTATCTAGCTGCTCAGTTATCTATCAACCTAGCTCTCACCTATACGTATAGCTGATAAAGTATCTATCTATTTAGCTGCTTAACTGTCTATCTAGCTGCTCGTAACTGCTCCACTATTTATCTAGATGCTCAGCTATTTATCGATCTTGCTGATTAACTATCTATCTACTCAACTATCTCTCTATCTTTCTGCTCAACTTCTTTCAACCTAGCCGCTCACCTATTTACATAGCTGCTCAACCATCGATCTATCCAGCTGCTCAAAGAAACTGTCTATCTAGTTACATAAACATCTGCCTAGCTAGCTGCTCAACTACCTATCTATCTATCTTTCAACCGGCTCAACTATCTTTCAACCTAGCCGCTTAACTATATATCTCGCTGCTCAACCATCTATCTACCTACGTGCTCAACTATTTATCCATCTAGCTGCTCAACTGTCTATCTATTTAGCTGCTCAACTACTTGTCCAGCTGCTCAGCCATCCATCTATTAAGCTGTTCAAATATCTGTCTATCTAGCTGCTCAACCATTTATCTATTTAGCTGTTCAACTAACTATCTATCTAGCTAATGTACAACTATTTACCTAGCTTCTCAGTCATCTACCTACCTAGCTATGTTCAACCATCTATCTACACTAAGCTGCCCAGTTATCTTTTATCTATCTACTTAACTATCTCTCTTTCGCTGCTTATTTGATGTCTTGTGATCCTGGGCTTTCTTTTATGCAGCTTGTGTGTGTACTATTGTTGCCTGGCGGCCATTTCGGGGCCCACATAAAAGTTGTTGAAAATGTTTGGGTTAGTGTCAACTTGTATGAAAACAAATAAGCGTCGTTTTCTTTTGTGCACCGGGGCTTATGCTCCTGGGCACAATGACACGGGGCTTAAACCAAAAACCAAGTTTTTGTTTAGCAAACACTTCCAGGCCGTGTGTTTTTTCTCTCTTATGAGATGTGTATTAAAGAATATACACAGAAAAGGCTGGGGGGGGGGACCGACTCGACAACAAACAAACAAACAAAAAAGCTAACAAACATATGAATAAACATGTGAAGGATACTAACGCGCAAACAAAGGAAGGCCTAGACAGGCAGAATAGACAGGAATCGAGTAAACAAGAACTGCAACACTGAATAGAAACGACGAACGAACAAGCAAACAAATACAAAGGCGCAGACAGACGTAAGGAAGGAACAAACAAACATATGTTAACAGTCTTGGAGTAGTGAAAAAAAATTGTTTCTGCTGGGGAGACGTTGATTGCGTATTGCTCCCACAGTTTCAAAGTTACAGCAACGTAAAAAATAGTGAACGTAGAACTAGTAGTGCACAATACATTCGTAAAGTTTCGTTAAATTCGGTTTGTTAGTTGTGACAAAATAAAATCCTAAAGTCTGAATATTATCATAATTTCTCGCCGTTCGGGACCCTTATTTCCCGGTCTGGACTGGACGAGTGGACTGACAAAACCAAACAAACATTCGAATAAAAACAACCATTAAAACTGCAGCTAAACAAATGTTTAAACAAAATTACACTCAAAAGGAAGAAGGAAACGTATAGAACAAACACGGCGATTAAGAAACAACCATGTAATAACAAGCAAACAAACAACTAGACACAAGGAGCAATGGAAAATCAAATAGCGAACAAACAAACAATCCAAACAGGCAAATGAGGAACCCACTAAGCAATTATTAGGAATGATACAATCGACGAACAAACAACAAGCGTTAAAGAATCAAGCAAATGAGGGAATAACTAACCATTGGATAGCAGTACAAACAAACAGCCAGTTTGATAGCACAAAGACTCACCCACTAACCGGGTTAGCAACAAGAAACAAACAATTGGATAGTACAAACAAACAATCAAAAATCAAGCAAACGAGGAACAAATAGACGAAAAAACACTCGGGAAACAAACATACGAAGATCAAACGAACAAACAAATTTGACAGTACAAACAAACACTCACCCCAAGAGGTAGGCTAGCAACAAGAAACAAACAGTTGGATAGTACAAACAAACAATAAAAATTAAGCAAACGAGAAAACGAGGAACAAACAAACACCCGGGAATCAAACATACGAGGGACAAACAAACAAACAAACAAATTTGGTGGTACAGATAAACATGAAAAATTAAGCAAACAAGGAACAAACAAAAAACACGAGAATCGGTCGAAGAAACATTCAAATTTGACAGTACAAACAAACAAACAAAAATCAAGCAAACGAGGAAAACGAAAAACAAGCAAACATCAGGGATCAAACATAAGACGGTCAAACAAACAAGCAAATTTGATGGTACAAACAAACAATCACACCCACCGACCAGGCTAGCAGCAAGAAACAAACAATTGGATAAGCTCGAAACAAACAAACAAACACGCAAGCAAACAAATGGGCCGGAACAACCAAAACCTAATCCACTAAATAGACGCTCTAGTTGGTCAAAGAAGAAAAGAGCCAAGTCAGCTGATTGTGGCAACGACTTCCTCGTCACGGGGACCTCAAATGCTAATGACGTATTAGGCCTAGGGATAGATTGAGGCTTTCCCGCTCTGATGACTATAATAAAGCGACCAGAATGGCGATTGGCAGCCAACCAAGCACTCGAGAACCAATAAAAAACCTTAAAAGTACTTTCTACCCTTTAACTTAAAAATCTTAAAGTTTTTCTACGTTATTTCGTTAAAAAAAAACACTCATTTGATGATATACCAGATCTCGTGTCATTCTTGTTTGTTTCTCTCTTTTTTTTTGCAACAAATCCCCGCGAAAGAAGGATAATTAATAAGAGATCCCCGAGAAAGTTTTCAAACAATTGGTGCAGAAAAGTTGCAAACTTAGGGCGGAGGAGTGGCTCGTTGGGGCGGGGCTGGGTGGGTTGTGGAATTAAAAGAGCGGTGGGAGGAAGTAATTCATGCAAAAACATATTGGACACGATGCGAAAATTGCCAGTTCTTTTGTTGTCACACGGGGGCGCAAAGCTCGGCAAGTTTTGCAAGGAACTGTGTTTTATGGGCCGGGAAAATATTTGCATCGGGAATTAATAGAGGACGCTTTTCACAGCTCCCGTGTATTGTTGTTTAAGTGCAATATTTTTTTTTTTATTTTAAAAAAAATTCCCGGTTTGGAAGGGAGTGGCGGGGGCGGGTGGGGGGTTGGGGGTCTTTGTGTATGTGTGTTTCTATATTGCACTTCTGGAAAGGAGACTGGGGGGCATTATGTCCCTCTTGCACGGGGAACTTGCCACTTTCACGCTTTGTCAAACTCGTTTGCAGTCGAGCAGTAATTATTTTTTTTCCCCTCTCGTCCGGCTTATGTGCTTGATCGTGTTGATTGCACGTCAATATGTTCGATGAAGCTGCATTGTATCTTTTCGTATACTAACGAGATACGGAACTCTTAAAATAGTAAAATCGATATCTTTTAACTTTATGTGATATTTATTATTGGATGTGTTTATAAACTATGGCTATTCTGCATCAGCTTTTGTTATATTATTGATTGTTATTGGATCTTTGGATCCACGTCCGTTTTGACCATCCATTCGTCTAATGTTTGAGCTTTTCGTGTACTATAGCAATTCGATTGGGTAATAATACCGGTTGAACTGGAGATTAATCGCTGAGATAACACGAGTTGGAAGCCCGGTAACAAGTTTGGCGAGCAGCCGCCATTATGAACATTATCATTCTATTAAGATGCCGTCGCTCTAAGACCTCTCCGCGTGTGGAGTAAAAGGGGCAGAAACCCCCGAGTCGGTTGTAATTGGAATCCTCTTAATTCCGCGCACAGACATACCAACGCCGGAGCCAAAATGTTTCCTCTGTAAAGATGGTCGAGTAACGATCCCCAGCACAAAAAGGCTGGCGCTGTATGCTCTAGCAAACAACTCCCCGAGTAAACATAAGCCGCTTTTCTTTTCAGATTAATTCCAATTCGCTTATATCCCTTTCATGCTCATTAGCATAGAGCGGTTTAAACCCCAAGGTAAGCGTATTCAAAGTCAAAAGAATAGAAAATATAAAGGAAGAAAAGATGTAAAGGAAAAAATTCTAAAAAATCGAGTAGTATTGACCCAGTCATTTCTGCTTCGCCTATTCTATCATTCATTACTTTTGAAAAATATCATTTTTAAATTTTTTTTCCCGCGGATTATACACGTGTTTTACATGGAAAAGGAACCTGCGTTTGCAGCATATTCTAAGCTGAAAAGGGAACAAGGTTAAAGATTCCCGAAAAATAGAAATGAGTAGTACTGAACCAGTCATTTCAGCTTCACCTACTCTTGACGTCCCTTTTATTTTAAATGAACAATTAAGTTCTGGCCTCCTGTGAAATTCTATTGTACGCGCATGTTGATAACTTTATTAACTTTAATTTAATTAGAATAGATGCAACATTAGTTATTTAATTAGCAGAATTACGTATGAGCAAACTTTAAATATATCAGTTCTTAAGTAACATGGAAAGGTTAAGGGACTTGCTAATTAGCAGAACCCAGGAATAAAAAAAAATAAAATGAGTAGTATTGAGCCGCCCATGTCAGCTTTGGTTGATTGAACATTCAGTTATTGTTATTCCTAATCTTGTTTTCTTTCATAATTGTATCATTTGTAAACGAACATGGAAACTGCTTTGTGTGCTAGCACGATTTCCAAACAATTAACCAAAGTTTGAAAAAAGTGAGTAGTATTGACCCCGCCATCTCTGAATTGCCTATTCTGAACAGGCTTGTTACAAGCTACTATTGTAAATTCTAGGTTATGTTTCCTTTATCGCACTGTTTGAATTATTCGTGCATGTACGTGGCAAGATTTGCTACGTATCAGACTTAACTAGAGGCTTTAGATGAAAATTTGAAAAATAAGTAGTATTGACCCCCCTCACGTTTTAACATCCGGCTATTGCAATAACCAGTTTTTTATTACTTTAGAATTGCACTATTCGTGACACTAGGTGGAAAGGGCTTTGCGGGCTAGCGCAATCAACTCAATTAAAATCCAAGTCCTAAGACGGTTAGTAGTATTGGACCAGCCACTCCTAAATTGCCTGCACAAAATAAGCGTTACTTTTAAAGGTATAAAACGTTTATTTACTATTGTATTGTTAATGTTCCTACACAAAGAAGCTTGTTGTACAGAATGATCTACGTTAACAGAAAAATTAATAATTAAAACATAACTAAAGCACTGACATTATATACCATCGCCTGCTCTAATATCCAACTATTGCATTTACCATCTATTTTATCATTTAATAGAATGTTGTTATACTAAAAAGAGTACGTGGATAGGGACGTGTGGCTTAGCACTGCTTTTCAGGAGAAATCATCAGGAGTTCAATGAAAGCAAGTAGTATTGACCAAGCCACTTCCAATTCATTTTGTCTGAAAATTGCTATTTTGGATGAACATGAATCATTCATTTATTAGTGTATTATCCACTATCACAGGGGGAAAGAAACTTGTGGAATAGCATTAAATTAACAGAAAAATCTGAATACTTAAGTAGTATTGGCTCGATCATTTTAGCATCGCTTTCTCTTTAACATAGGATTCTTTTTAAAGAACCTGTTTCAACTTTACTTAATAATTCTTCAATTACACGGGAAAGGGACCTTAGAAGGACTGCTTTGCTGAAGATATCACTTTCACAGACGTGCTAACTTTAATCCTGGGCGAAAGCTCGAAGAATCGTACGGAGACAAAGGTAAAAACTTGCACGATGGGAAAAGGTCAAAAAGACATGGAAAGTACAGCGTTCTCCCCTTGTTCACTTTTTGTCTACCGGCGCTGTAAACATTTTATGTGATATTAAGTTTAATTTAGTTGTTGATTATATTAGGGCAACCTTAAAGTCGTAGTGCAGAGAGTGAAGTGCATTTGAGTTGATCCCAAGTTGAATCGAGTCTGAACAAGAGAGGCAACGGTGTCTCTGCATCGTTGCGCAGGTTTCTTTGACTCTTGTCTCTGGCGTTCTCTTTCTCTGGGCCGGGCTCTTTCTGTGGGGACCAAGTAAATGAGCGCTGCGAGCTTGTGATGCCAGTTTGCAAGCTGCTTTCCAACAGTTCACCGCCTTTGACGCGGGCCCCAAACTTGGACGCTATCCGGGGAATCTTGATACCGCTTCACTGATTTAATACTTTGTCATCGAGTTGCATAACTGGCTCTCGCGCTAGATAATGCTCTATTCTAAGCATACCGTGCGTCTTCAAACTTTCACCCGCTGTAAGTACTATCTCAACGGAACTTGGCTATAGTTAACTGTAAGTGAAGCGTTATTCGAGACATTCAAGTTAGTAAAGTGGGTATACAGTCGATACAAAACTGGAATCAAGTAATGCAGGTTAAAGAGTTTGGCAGAGGATGTGATTTTTATTTGCGGTGGAACGAAAATGGTTTATATACTGACCACGTAGCCTTGCCAATTTATTGAGGAAAAACCAACAAGATACATTACCAAGTGCATATGCTGGTCGACCCCGCCGCGGGGTTGGTCAAAACACACATCCCTGGGTTTTACAAGGTGTTATAAAACGAAGGTTTACAACTTCCTCCCCTCCATCTCTTCTCGGCTTTTCCATGCCCTGTACCCCAGTGCAGTTGTCATGATATCCCTCTAGGTCTTGGTATGGCAAAGCAAGTTGTAATGCCCATGTCACCGTAGCCCTCGGGCGTAAAACCAACTTTAACAACCGGGGTCATTGCAGTCTGGTGACTGACCCATAGACGTTGACGTGCGGGAACTCTACGGTTGAACTATCAACCGAGCTGCATAAACGAGATGCACTGCAACGTCTAAACTATAATCGAAATATTGCAACTGAATGCACGAAACAAGGATCACTTGTGTGAAAATAGCACTAGTTGTACGCAAATAGGATAAATATATATAGATATATATTTATAGATAAAACTGGGATTACTTTGTACGGCGTAAGGGTTGGCTGTATGAAAATAGAATTGTTTTGTGTAAAGGTAGGATTCTTATGTGTGGTTTCGCTCTTTTACCTAAGGTAAGTAGCTGTGGTAAATTTATTCCTAATCCCGCATTGCTCATGATTAATTTCTAGAGTCTTGTGCATTTGCTTAATATTAATTTATTTTACAAAATTATTATATGAAATGTATAAATAGGTAAAGTAGGATCTTACGCGTAAAAGTAGGATTGGTTATCAGTGGTT
This sequence comes from Leptestheria dahalacensis, assembly GCA_022114935.1. Taxonomy (NCBI): domain Eukaryota; kingdom Metazoa; phylum Arthropoda; class Branchiopoda; order Diplostraca; family Leptestheriidae; genus Leptestheria; species Leptestheria dahalacensis. The sequence goes on from JAIQCU010001955.1 coordinate 12,306, forward strand.
TGACTTTCTACCCCAAGGCTATTTGCAACTATAAACTTTTCAATCCTGACCGGATCGTACTTTTCGTTTGAAAAGACGTTGACTATTCAACTATTGAAACTAAATGCACGAAGTAGCCAAAGTATGATCGTCTGCTTAAAATTGAATTGGTTTGTATGTTGGCAGGATCAGCTTATGTAAGAGCAGGATTTTTATCAGCGTTTCTACTCTTTACCCATTGTTTATAGAGACCGGATCGTGGGAAATAAACCCTGCTTCGAGGATAGTTTTCATTAGAGTGTTACTTTTTGGTGTACTGCAACTATAGTACCAGAATGGCCAAAATAGGATCGCTTGTTTAGAGATTCTTTAGCTTTCAATATTTCGCCGTGGCTGGTAGCAAGTTATGTACTTTTCAATCCTACCGTTCTTTAGGATCGGTTTTTCCTCTTTGTCTATCTATCTATCTGTCTATCTGTCTATCTATCTATCTATCTATCTATCTATCTATCTATCTATCTATCTATCTATCTATCTATATGATCTATATATCTGACTGTCTGACTGTCTGACTGTCTGACTGTCTGACTTTGACTATCTGATTATCTGACTGTCTGACTGTCTGACTATCTGACGATCTATCTGACTATCTCTTTCTCTCTCTCTCTATCTAGCTATATCTCTATCTTTCTGGCTATCCCTATCTTACTATCATATTGATTATTGAATCATTTTTTATAATAAAATGTGAAACTAGCCAAGTTAGATCGTTTGTGTAAACGTAGGATTGCTTCTTGTAAAATGGGATTGCATATTTAATAGTAAACCAACGGTTTTGCTCTTCCGCCAAAGTTTCTAGCAACTGCAGATTTTTCAAATTCCAAATTATTCAGGATCTTTTGCTGTGTCTAAGGGTTTGCTAGTTTGTAGATAAGAACCAGCTGAACAGATTAGCCAAAGAAGGCGATCGTTCATAGGGAAAAAAAGGATCGTTTAGCAAAGGTTTCGCGTTCCCCCCGAGGTTTCTTGCAAATTGATATTCTCGGTCCAGCTTTCTTCAGGATCGTTTTATTGCCCCTTTTTAAACGGCTTTACCCATCGATGTTAAAAAGCTAAAAGTGCGAAGTAGCCAAAACAGGATTGCCTGTGTAGAACTGGTATCGGTTGAGTTAGTAGGATCGCTTGTATAGAAGTATAGTGTAACACAGTGGTTTCACTTTTCCCTCAAGGTTTGGTTAGCAATTTCAAACTTTTCAATTTCCCAGTTCTCCAGGGTCTTTTTCCTCCACTAATTGGTGCATTATGACGAAACGTACAGAATGGGTTAAGTAGGATCATTGTTATAAAGTAAGGATTCCAACCGCGGTTCCACTTTTTACCCTCAAGGTTTTGTACCAATTGTTAACTCGTCAACTTCCCCGCCCTCCAGGATCGTTTTTTTTCCGCTTTGAAGGTTTTACTCGTGCATATAACAGTTGAATGCGCAAAGTAGCCAAAACAAGATTGCTTGTGTATAACTAGGATCATTTATATTAGTAGGATCGTTTGTGTAGAAGCATATGGTAACAGTTTTACTTTTCTCTCGAGGTTTGGTTAGCAATTTCAAACTTTTCAATGTCCCAGTTCTCCAGGATCTTTTTCCTCTACTAATCGATACATTATGACGAAGTGTACAGAATGGGTTAAGTAGGATCATTGTTATAACAGCAAGGATAATAACCGCGGTTCCACTTTAACCCTCAAGGTCTGGTAGTCAGTATTAACTTCTCAACTTCCCACTCTCAAGGATCGTTAAGGGTTTTACTCATCGAGATTACAATCAAATTTGCGAATACATGAAACAGGATTGTTTGTGTGTAGAACTAGGATGTCTCCCGCGGATAACCAATGCGCTGTGAGATAATGCATCAAGTAGTGTAAAGTAGGATCAATGTTGTAAAAGCAAGGAGTCTTGACACTCTTTTCAATGTTAGGTTGGTAGCAATTGTAAAACTTTTCAATTCCCTCGCTCTCCAGGATCGTTGTATTTTTTTTTTGCTCAGTGGAAAGACATACGCTACTAAACTAAGTGCGTCTGACTTGTGAAAACCCACGGGACTCGGGGAATTTCTCTAATTTAAGCCCGTCCCGCTTTTCCATTTTATTTATTTTTTGCGCCCGCGTGTGTGTGTGTGTATGCCAGTCTCGCTCTGTTTTGTTTGTACAAGGGATTTTGGGGCTCCACATGGGGCTGCCGGTGTATGCTGTAGCCATTGAGAAGTTTTATGAATCCAACGGGATTTTTGGTTAAGTTGGTTATGGCAAAGCGCGAGCTACTAATGCGCTCCCTTGGTTACCTTCCCTTTTCCTTTTTTCCCCATTATTATCTTACCAAAAAAAGTTCCTTTTACATGTGCAAGTGCACAAGGGTAATTCTAATTGAAAGATGTACAGATTTTAAGTATATATGAAGCTTTTTCTTAAACGTTATGAAATTGGTAATTGCTTTGTAATATGACTGATGAACAAGCTATTGTTAAGTGTATAACTGAATGGCGTCCCTTGACGGAGTAAATTCTTGTGGTAAGTGATGAAGCGCTAAATAGTTCGATTGTCTTTAACGGGATAGATTTTTTAAAAATAGGAACGAGCTCAATAGAACATGAGCAAGAGTCGACATGAAAGTGCAATGAAGGCTTCGAATGACTCACTATAACATTAGCAAGTAATTTGGAAACAACTGAATGGGTATTACACGAGAAAACGACAGAAATTAAGTTGATTCGCTGAGTCATTACCAGTCATTTTAAGTTAATTGGATCCTTCTGTCGTCATTAGACTTTCATACGCAACAGCTGGGACTTACTGGGTGTCATTGTTTCAAATATAAGTACATAATTTGGTTTCTTAACCGTTCCACGTAACCTTATACTTAAATTATGTGTAATTGTCTTATTGATCGATATTTGGTTAACGGTGTATTTACAGTACAGATACACAATTGCTGATCGTCATTTAAAAGTCGTAAAAAAGTGCCTGTTGAACCAATTTAGTCGATCCCCATTTTGGATGTTTTATTCACTCTGGTTGGATATTTGTTTGGATGGTAACGTAGGCAATCAAGCCGTAAAAGGGGAGAACTGTAAACGCAATCAAATTGTTATGGACCAGGGGGTGGAAAGTGTAGACCCTAATCCCCGTGGCAATTTACTCACCTAACGAGGGGCTAATTTACTGCGACACTACACGTATATACAAGCTTCTCTCA
>JAIQCU010001956.1:0-14871 GCA_022114935.1 Leptestheria dahalacensis
GAATCAGATTCCTTTTTTTCCATCATTTTCTTTTTTCTGTTAATTTTAAAAGAACAGCCTTTGCCTGTGCAAAGTAGGGAATTCACCGCCGTCTGGACTTTTGTGTGGCCGAGTTTTTCCCGCCACCGTGCAAGGGGCTATTTGTTTTCCCACGAGTCTCGTTTTTTTTTTCTTTCAAAAAAAATGATAATTCCCTTACCCGTGATGAAGTCATTTAAAAATTACGTCGTTTTGTTTTAAGTTTTAAGTTATCTTATGTAAGACGTATTTGTGGGAAGAGCGAAGGACATTTGTCAGGTTATTTCCCTCCGCGTGAGCCTGGCCCGAGTTTGCGCAAACGTTTGTTGTTGGTAAATAAAACTTGGCAACGCTGGTTGTATTTACGCAACGGGCCTTTTATCATGGACGGGGGGGAATTTTTCCAAAACAAAAAGGTTGCGTCAAAACAATCGACCATTCGTATCACGTTGGGTGGCTGTGAAATGCCTTTTCGTCTTAACAAGTGATAAAAGTCCGTTTGGGTTTAATTATTATAACGTTTCGTTGACGAATCAGCTGTACCGAGAGGTCGTTGAACGGGGTCATGACCTCGCTGTGTTTGGTACTGGTTGGGGGGGGGGAGCAAGGCCCTGGGTTCATGAAAAGGGTCGAAGGCAAGGTCGTTGAGCTCACCCGATCAAAACAACGAGCACCGGATTTTTCTGAGGGGGGACGACCTTTCTCTTGGACTGGAATATTTCGATTATAGTCTTGAGATAATTTTTATTAATTTTCTTGGTTCGTTGAATCCATATGGTAACTTTTAATGAGGCAATCTTTTACGTAATCATTGGGATGCTGCTGGTTAGAAGCGGAAAGCTGCTGACTGGTGATGAAGGAATTTCACCGATTTTTTAAATTATTTTTCCAAGCGACTGTTAATGTTGTTTTATTAAAATTCTCGTCTAACCCGGTTACGGACTGGAAAATGACTCGAATGTGTTCAAGTTCATATATTTCCGTTGATAATTTTTTCCCCACAATAAAAACTGATAAGAAGACCTAGGGATTCACAATAATATTTTTTTAAGAAATCAGACAAAAAGAGATTATTCAAATACACCGCACGTCGGGAAGCCGCAATCATGTATTATACGGATTACTTTTTTTCTGCTTCTGGATATCCGTTACGTTTCCGGCATTGTAGTACATGAGACAAACGTGACGTCACAGTCACGTGAGCCGTGCTCCTTTTCTCTGTGTCAATTATGCAATCGCTCTAAGGTTTCCCCTCCCGGTGTGGGCTTCCTGTTTCTCTTTCCCATTAAAAAAAATGTCTCCGTCTAATATCCAAACCTGTCGATCAAGGTGCGAAGAATCATATCGACCTCGATTGACCTCGCTTTCGTACTTTCTACCGTCATTGACCTCTGCAAACGGTTGGCGAGGGGGCTGCGAATAACAGTAGCACGTACGCTGGAATAACCTCTCGTAGTCGTCACATAGCTGCCTCCTGATTGGTTGGAAAAGATACACGTACGCTGACCTCACATGACCTCGGGTTTCCACAACTCAAGTTCATCTACCCTCTTCCTTTTTGGTGGGAGGAGGAAACCCAACAAACGTCCGTTATAGCAAGATTCTCATGGTCGACCTCGGTTGACCTGGGCAAGAGGGGGGAGGGGATGATAGCTATACGTGTGGAAACCCAGGTCATATACCTCTTTGGTACAGTGACCTAAGTTGACCCCGAGTTCATCTTGAAAGGTTTCAAAACAAGTTTTGGCAAAAGTGAAGGGGAGGCAAAAGAGAAGTTGGCCAGTCCCAACTGGTCCTGGGTGAACTCGGGTGTGTTGACCTCACTTGGCCTGAGGGTCACCAACGTCACCCTCGATATAGTAAAAAGAGACCCGTATACGTGACCGGGTGCGTGACCCTAGTTGAACCCCGCGATTTCCTAGAACTCGTTTCGAAGTGGAAGGTTCAAGGCCCGGTACATGTCCGGACCCAAAAGAAGCTCCCTTGCCTTGTTGCCATATGCTGCAATGGACAATGACCTGGCTTGACCTTTTTTCTGACCAACGCACTGGTGTGGGCATAGGAAAAGAAACGTTGGCACTGCGCGCGCACGGCTTTTGCAACCTTGGTTAGTCAACCCTTCGTCGCTGATTCACGCTGATTCATACGAGAAGGTTCTTTGGCACTGGGGAGCGTGGGTGGAGTGGGTGGAATTGGTAAAAAGTTGGTGGAATTTGGTGGAATTGAGTGGAGCTGGGTAAAAGGGGAGGGGGACCTAGACGAAGCAGATGGAACTGAGTGGAACTCGGTGGAATCATTGAAGGAACAAGTGAACGGGTCATTGGGTATTAGAGATCATTTTAGGATTGAGCGGTACACATGGGAGGGAGCGGGTGGAATTAGGGTGGAATTAGCAAACACTAAGTGGAATTTGATGGAAGTGAATGGAACTAGAAGCATAACGAAGGTAGAGCGGATGGAATCCAGTGAAACCAGGAGATTTGTGTGGATTGTGGATGAACGAGTGGAGCTAATTATGTAGCTGAATGATGCTTAAGTGGACTGAGTGGAATTAGCGAAACTAGGTGGAATTTCCTGGAGTTGAGTGGAACTCAGATGGAACTAAATGGAACGAAGAAAACTGCAGGGAATGGGGATGGAATTAAAAGTTTGTTATGTAATTTGATTGGTACATGATTGGAACGTGTGGAATTAGGGTGGAAACTAGCAAACACTAAATGGAATTTGATGGAAATGAGTAGAGCTGGTTGAAGTACAATGCAGTTGGAGCAAATGGAATCAAGTGGAACCAAGTAGAATTGCTTGGAGCTAGTTATATAACTCGATGGTAGAGATTAGTGGATCGGGTGGAGTTGAACAACAGTTGGCCAGCGGGTGGAACGCCAAGGATTACGTGGAACACGGTGGAATTCAGTGGAGCAAGTTATATAATTACAGTGGAACATGGTTGGAACTAGGTGGAATTGGTTGGAAGTTAGTCAAACTAGAGTAGGTGTTTGATTAAACGGGAAGCGAAGTTAGGACAGTCAAGTGGAACATGGGTGGAGCGGGTGGAATTGAGCAGGATCTGGTCAGAAACAAGTGGAATCGAGTCAAAATGTAAATTATAGTCGACACGTGCAGCTCAACTTGAACTGGTTTCGTACAGACGAGGAAAACCGAATTCCCAGTTGGAACTGCGCAACGCTGATAAGCCGGTGTGTGTGTGTACGCGATTTTTCCTCGTAGTATGAGATCATCGCACGCGGCGACTGCCAAAGATTCACTGAAAGAAATCCTTAAAAGAAGAATCTTGAATCCCATTCTGGGGTAAACACATGGGAAACTTGCGAACGGTGAGTTTGGAACCCACTTGCTCAATTACAAGGACTGGAAAAGTCGATATGAAGAGAAAGGGTGGGCTCATTAAACCCTCCCCATGTGCGTCATTCAGCGGCTGGCACCTACACAAGCAGCACTTCGTCAGTGACGTCAGAAGACACACTCTTTCACGTGACAAGCTGTATGGAGTTGAATTGGGAGTTCCACTCGCGTAGGAATCGAGTTGGATTTGAATGGGGAATGACGACATAACACATGAGATGGATTCTTACTTGATATTGAACATCATGACAAGGCATAGTTATAATAATACGTGACCAGATGAGATTCATTTTATAATAGAAATACAAGAGGCGTATTAGATAACATCCACGGTTAAAGGTCAGGCGAGGTCAACACAGGTCAGCAAAAGTTTACGGATGGAACCCATAGCTATTTGATCGTATACCTTTACTCCCCTCAACTAAGGTCAATCAGGGTCAAACGTGCAAAGTTTACCCTCCAGGGTCAAAGTTCAGACGAGGTCGACATGAGTGTATGTGTTGGAAAGCAGCGAGTATAACCGCCAGTAGGGTCAGCAGAGGTCAAACCTTACACACCAAGATAAATCAAGGGTCGACGAGGTCATTAGTAGAATATATTACAACGGAATTGTCAATTAATCGTGAACGGTTGACCTAGGTTCGCCCATATGCTAGGTCAAGCGAGGTCATTTGCGTACAACGTTGCTGAAGTGACGTTAAACGAGATGTTCAGATTATCTAATTTAATAGTACGAATTTTTTTTCGCCCGAGCGAGGTCAAAGGTCAAACAAGGTCAGCATTCGTAATATACAACGACGACAAAACAAGACAGTCGAAATCGAAACGTATTCCGATAAACGTTCAATCGATGAAACAATACTCATCACCGGAGCAAACGTTTCCTCCCCGGTGCAATGCCAGGTCAAGCCAGGTCAAGCCAGGTCACGCCGGGTCACAGCCAAGTTTCCCGACCTTTCTATGGAGTATACAGGCCCCGCCTGCCTTGTGGTTGCTAGGTCAAGGTTCTTCAACTCACCCGCCCTCTGTGTCACAGGGGTCATGTCAGGTCATTCTAAGGCCCATACTCCTGCGCTGATTCATTCATTATATAATTTTCCATTACAATTAACTATTAACAGTATATTCAGTTCATCAGTGATTTAATTACAGTATAACCAAATTAGCACATCAGTTAAGTAAATTAATTATAATTATATGTAGTCGTTAATGGGTTAAAATGAAGTAAGGTCATCCAGTTATATACAGGAATTCCGGCACTTCCGGTGGAATGTCGTGGAAGGGTGGTTGGAATATTTTTTGGAGGGAAAATTCTTGTGTCGGTTTTTGTTGCTGGAAATAGGAATTCTCGGGTGTCAGGTCAAACGTTGACCCTGGCTTCCAGAAGGAGAGGTCACGACAGGTCAACTAAGGTCAAAGGCTGAATACAATGTCGAAACTATATCGACGTCGATTTGGCCCAATTAGGAAATTTTCAGTGTGACCAAATGTTCTGAGAAGCAGCTAGGTCTTATATAAGAAGGAAGATTCACGAGATTCTCGATGACGATTCCCATACGTATATGTGGTTCTTGGAAGTTGGGAGTTGTGTTTTAAGCTCTTTAGGATCAGGAGGGAAGAGGTAAACCGTTTTGGTCAAAAAGCCGATTTGGAAAGTTTGAATTGTGTAAAGGCGATCTTGGGTGTATGTCGCTATATGGCAATGTTGGGTTTGATAAACCGTTTAGGCGCTACTTCTCGGAAGGGTTGAAGCCAGCGCCTTTTCTTCTTATGTAAGTAATATCTGGGTTTGTTTGTTTGTGGGTAGTCAGATTGGTTGTTTGTTATCTAGTTCGATTGAATGGGTAAATTGTAGGTATAGTATCGAGTTTGTTTGTTTGGTTGATTGATTGATCATGTATGTTGGTTTATTTGTGCCTTTTCTTGCGTAATTCAACTCTTGGTTTGCTTGTTTATGGATAATATGATTGGTTGTTTGTTGAACTAGTTCAATTGAATAGGCAAATTGTAGGTATGTTATCGAGTTTGTTTGTTTGGTTGGTTGTTTGATTGGGTGATTGATTAATTGGCTGATTCGATCGTGTTTGTTTGTTTCATTTGTCCATTTGTTGGTTCCTGTTACTCGTTTGTTTGTTCGTTTAACTTGGTTTTGCTTGTTCGTTCTCTGGTTATCTGTCTGAACCAACTTTACAGATATTACTTGATTGTTTGTTCGTTAAGTTGTTTGTTTGTTTCTCTTTGTTTGTTTGTTTGTCCAATCATGATTAATTGATTCTTTGGATCGACCTGTTTATTTGTTTGTTTGTTTGTACATCTGTTTGTTCGCTATCTCTACATCGTGATAAAAAAAATTACCGTACAACACAACATTGTATTGTATTGCATTGTGTATTCATGTTAACACCCTTACTATATAAGTAAACGGTGTTTACCAACTGATTTGCCAACCGAGTTGGAAACGTAGCAACTGAAGAAAGTAGCGTGTTTGGACATGGGGGGCTTGGCAACAAGAATATCGGTCAAGGCCGAGAGGGTTACCCCCGCTGGGTCATTGCAGGTCATCGAAGGTCATCGAAAACGTGGGAAGTTGCGCGCTACGCTTAATCCGCTGTGGCTTCAATAGCGATTACCTGTGTTTGTCAATCGTATATCAGTTCTGTAATCCTCCTATCCCCAAAATATTGACGTAAATTTGTTTGTGTAGTGGCCTGATCGTTTGTTTGTTTGTTTGAAGGATAATTCGACTAAGAAGGTTATCGGTTTCTAAGCTTTCTGATGTAATTACTTTTTCCCTTGGCATTTGGATTTGCATTTGTGATAATTTGGGATGTTTAGTTTGTTTGTTCGTTTGATTGTTTGTTCGTTTGATTGTTTGTTTGTTCTTCCGCGTGGTTGTTTGGTTTGTTTGTTTGTTTGTTTGCTCGTTTGATTGCGTATTTTCTTGTTTGTTCGCTTTGGGTTGACATTTGCAATAATTCGGGTGGTCGTCTGTTTGTTCTTCTGTGTGGTTGTTTGTTTGTTTGTTTGCTTGTTTGCTTAGGTTATTGGTTGTCGAATTTGGCGTTGACTTAGGTTAGTTTGATTGTTTGTCGGTCAGCCGTACGTTGGATTGCTTGTTTGTTGATTGTATGGTTGTTCTCCGGCTGCTTTGAGTGTCCTTAAGTTTTGTTTGTTTGTTTGGCAGAGAACTGAGCGTTTTGTTTGTTCCAACTCGGTGGTTACTCAACTTTGTTTGTTCGTTCTCTACCTAACTTCCTGGTGCAGCCTGATATTCTAAGTTTATTTCGAGTTATGTGTTCCAAATTTTGTTTGTTTCAAATGTTTGTTTGTTCTTACCATTTGTTTGTTTCAAGTGTATGTTTCTTTCAACATTCGTATGTTTTAAATGTTTGTTCCTGCCAAGGTTTGTTTGTTCTTACTCGTTGTTTGTTTCGAATGTTTGTTTGCTTCAACACTTGTTTCTTTCAAATGTTTGTTTGTTCTTACTGTTTGTTTGTTCCTTGTTGTAACTGATCTGTAATCGGGTTGTCGCAATTTTCCTTTTGCTACGTGCCGTTTTCTTGTTTAACCTTCGCATTGGTTGTTTGCAAATTGGTTAATCTCGTAACTTCTCACAATTTCGAAGAATTTGTCTTAAGTTCGCCACTTCTGGAAAAGTCGATTACACGTCTTTTCATAAACCCTTTTACAGAATTAGCTTCTCAAACAAACAAACATGGTATAGTCTACTGGAAATGTTACTTTGTTTCTTAGTTTGCTATTCCAAATGTTTGTTTGTTGCACATGTTTGTTTGTTTCAAGTTTTGTTCGTTTTGATGTTTTTGTCAAATGTTTGTTTCATTCAGTGTTTGTTTGTTTCGATTACCCATTGTTTGTTTGTCAAAGTACGAGCGAATTGTTTGTTCCAACTTGGTGGATACTCAACTTTGCTTGTTCGTTCTCTATTTTACCTATGCAATCTGTGGTATATTTTTCGTTTATCTCGAGTTATGTGTTTTAAATTCTGTTTGTTTGAAATGTTTGCTTGTTCTTACTGTTTTTTCCTCAAGTGTTTGTTTCTTTCGAATGTTTGTTTGTTCTTACTGTTTGTTTGTTTCAAGTGCTTGTTTCTGTCAACATTTGTTTGTTTCTTTCGAATGCTTGTTTGTTCTTACTGTTTGTTTGCTTCAAGTGCTTGTTTCTTTCAACATTTGTTTGTTTCTTTCGAATGTTTGTTTGTTCTTACTGTTTGTTTGCTTCAAGTGCTTGTTTCTTTCAACATTTGTTTGTTTCTTTCGAATGTTTGTTTCTTTCGAATGTTTGTTTGTTTCAAATGCTTGTTTGTTTCAGATGTTTGTTTCTTTCGATTGTTTGTTTGTTCTTACTCTTTGTTGATCCTTGTAGTACAAGATCTGTAATCGGGTTGTCGCAATTCCCTTTTGCTACGTGCCGTTTTCCTGTTCAACATTCGCCTTGGTTGTTTGCAAATTGGTTAAACTCGTAACTCCTCACAACTTCGAAGAAATTGACTTAAACCCGCCACTTTAGGAAAAAGTCGATTACGCGTCTTTTCATAAACCCTTTTACAGAAGTAGCTTCTAAAAACAAACAAGCATCTTAACTTGTTTGCTTGTTCAATCCGATCGGTAACTTAGTAACCCTTCCCGTTTGGCGGGAAATTCAAACTTTTCAAAATACTAAAATTATCATAAACTCTTATACTTAATGAATGTAATGATTAAGATGAACTAGACCCGAATTTGTCATTCAGTTTTCGAAGATTAAAGCATATACGTTATAGTGAAGTTGAAGCGTCAATTGACACGTCAATTGGATGTGTCGCACGCGCCGGACGCTTATAGGGACACGTGTCAGGGACGGATAACAGCCGGAACAGGAAATTCATTGAGAGGAAACAATCAGCGAAATATATGGGAGCTTGTTTAACTATCTAGTTGCAAATAGTGTAGATGGTTATGTATGTCCGCTGCCAGCGAGTGGTTTATTCTGTCCGCAATGGAGTGTCCGGTAAATATAGAGAGGACCGTATATAGTTGTTGTTATTCGGAGCGTCGCTTTTGTTTCGCTGCCTCTTGTCTTCAACGTGTGAATTGTGGCGCCGGGTGCGTGGTTTTAGTTTGACGTCATTGCAGTGACGGCAATGCCGGGTTCTGGTGCGAGTAGAAAGCACCTGTTGACGTCCTCAATTGACACAAGTGTCACGGCTCTTTGTGGCTAATCAAGAAAACTGTAGGTCACGTAGTCGTGATGTTTGCGATAGTTGGTTAGTTGGATAGTTGAATAGTTTGTTGGCTTGATAGTTTGGGTAATTAGATAGCTTGATAGTAAGGATAGGTTGATTCGTAATGTTGACGAGATTTGGATAGTTGAATAGTTTACTAGTTTGATAGTTGAATAGTTTGTTGGCTTGATATAGTTTGGTATTTTAGATAGCTTGATAGTTGGATAGGTTGATTCGTAATGTTGACGAGATTTGGATAGGTGAATAGTTTGGCTAGTTGAATAGTTGGCTAGTTGAATAGTTTGATAGTTTGATAGTTCAGTAGCTGAATAGCTTGATAGTTGGATAGTTGGACAGTCTGATAGCATTATAGTTTGATGGCTTTAGATAAAGGTGTTTAAGTTATACTGATAGTTGGATAGCTTGATTCGTAATGTTACGATAGTTGGACAGTTGGATAATTGAATAGTTTGCTAGCCTGATAGTATAGTAAGTGGATAGCTTGACGGTTGGATAGTCTGATAGTATTATAGTTTGATAACTTTAGGTTTAAAGCTATACTGATAGCTGGATAGTTTGATTCGTAATGTTGACGATAGTTGGGCAGTTGGATAGTTGGATAGTTTGCTAGCTTGGTATTTGGATAGTCAGATAGTATTGTAGTTTGATAGCTTTAGATAAAGTCGTTTAAAGCAATAATGAAGTGCTATGTATCGGTGCTTGTTTGTTTGGTGAGATTGGTTGTTGGTCCTTTACTTACCCAATGTGAATTGAATGCTTGTTCGTCGTTGTGTGAGGTGGTGTTGGTTGTTTGTTGTTATAGTTATTGGTTGTCTGTTTGTTTGGTTGGATAGAAATGTTGGTTAGAAGTTTGTTTGTTTGTTAAGTCTGGTTGTTTGACTTATATTTGTGATTGCATTTGTTTGTTTGGTTAAGTTTGGTTGTCGGTTCTTGTGCTGGCCGCTATGAGTTTGATTGTTCGTTGATAATTTTTGCTTGCTTTGGAGTTTGGTTGTTTGTTAATTGTTTGTTTGTTTGATTCTTTACATTTAATGGTTTGTACAGACTACCTCGTTTGTTTGTTTGTACACTTGTAATTGTTTTGCTCCATTTGTCTAGTTTGTTTGTTGAGATCATAGTTTAAAAGTTTTAATTTCATGCTTGTTGGTCACTACTTGTTTGTTTGTCTCCTTGATAGTTTGTTTGTTCATGTTGAACTAATTCTGGTTTATCAGGTTGTTTGTTGACTGTTTCTTGGGTTTGATTGTTTGTTTCTTCGCTAACTTCGCTATAGACTTCTTCTCGCTACATTCGCTTGTTTGTTGCTTTAATGGTTTGTTTGCTTGTTTGCTTGTTTAGTGGATCAAAACCCAGCAGCAACCAACAACCATTCCCATCTGTTTGTTCGTTCTCCTTAGAACCAACCAGTGCCTCAGCGTACTGACCTACATATCAAACAGTTATCGATTAAGATTACAATATCGATATCCTAAATAAGCTATCGATATACTTGAAACTATCAATAGAAAACTGCTCGATCCGGCTGATAAGATACTTCCTGGTGTTCGTCAAAGAGTTTGTACGTCTGTGGGTTCCCGGAAACGCTTGTTACTGGCCAGTTTGAAACGATAAGCAAACCGGTTGCTTCGCCAGTGCAACCCAGTGTAACAACGAACGACCTTCACTCTTTGGTGTCAGGCAACCAACGGTTCCGACTTGGTTACTCCCCTCCCGACTCCTTTTTTCATCTCTCCCGCTTCTGTCAAACTGATTTCAGACTGTTTACCACAACTAACTTGACTATATAGTTTTGCATTCAACTGAACTACAAATCTGTTTCGCGTAGTGCACAAGGATTCAGTAGTCTTATCACTTCCTTCTTGAAAATCCAGCCGTAAAGACTGAATATGATGAATATGAGTACTGATTACTCTTCATTTGGAAACGGTTCCTTTTCAGTGTGAGTTCAGTGAGTACCGGGAGTTGACGTTAAGATCTCCGAGCCGAAACTCTTATGCCCCAAACTTTCGCCTGTAGTTGACTGAAACGACTACTGACGGCTACTTGTATATGATGACTTTCATTTCTGAATTCAATAAGATTACTGATTCTATATTTCTATGTGTTGATTAGTTAGGCATTTTGCCAGATAACTCTCAGTGACGTCGATGTTTACTGGCGAAAGTTACTTGGGAAAATGTTGCAATCGTCTGGGAAAACTACGTCACCTTTATACGAGAAGGAAAAGGGAAGAAACTGCGTTTGTTTGGCCCGGTGGCATCTGCCTTGTACCGGTGAAAAGTGAACTTGTAACCGGGCGGTGTGTGTGTCCTTGCCCGGCCACGCTCTTTACATAAAGTATATGAACGTCCAGAGTTTTCCTCGTTGTGCCATTACGACACCTGCCGGTTTGAACTGCTTTTCAATTCGCCATTGTATTTGCTGCACCCCGAAGTGTCACATGTGGAACGTGGTGGAGCATAAGTGGAACATGGTGGAGCATGGGTGGATTTTGGTTTAGGTTTAAGCGGAGAGTCGATTGTTGGATAGGGGATAGGGTATATGGTTTGTGTTGGTGATCGTAATGTTGAGTTGGTTCTCGTGTCGGGTTGTTCGACTGGAACTGGTTGTTTGGTCTGATATAGATGATATGATCGGTTTCCAGAGCGATTGTGTTTGTTTGTTTGGGCTGATTGTTTTGGTTGTTTTTGGGTTTTTGCTGTTCGCATTCCTGTTTGTTTTCTTAGCATTCGTCATTGTTTGTTCTGTTGGTTTGGTGATTGTTTGTAATTGCATGCTTGTTCGTTCGCTTGTTGAATGAGAAGTCGCTGTACTTGTTTGTTTGGTTAAATGGTTCGATTGTTTCAACAAATCTTTTAAACAAACAAGTAAACAAACTCAAGAACCCAGCAGAATCAAGAAACAATCATAATCGACGAACAAACAAACAAGTAAGCAAAACCATGGAACGAACTAAATCGACAAACAATGAAATCCAACCAACAAACAAACATTCAAATATGCTTTTTTCAGCAATCAAGTAAACAAGCAAGCCAACAAACAAACAAACAATTCCACAAAACCACAAATTCGACAAAATCGACAAACAATCAAATCCAAACAACAAACAAACATTGGAGTAACCAGTTCATCGACAATCAAACAAACAAACAAGCCAACGGACGAACAAACAAACCCACAAAACCACAAATTCAACAGAATCGACAAACAATCAAATCCACCCAACAAACAAACATCCAAATAAGCGGTTTATCAGCCATCAACTTAACAATCAAGCCAACAAACAAACAAACTGAAGGTCCTATACTCGTGCAGTGGAAACGATCACAAGGCTGGCTGCTTGTTGCTGCAGAAGGGGCCATAATAAAGCCACGAGCAAAAACACAGTGACACGATGCGAAAAGGAAGAAAGAACGGCGAGATAAATAGATACAAAGAAACGAAACAAAAGAGTAAAAAGGAGCGCGACTGGCGCCATTGCGGTGATCACCTGCTTAGTGCGTGGTACCAGTTTCCACACACACACACACACGCCAGCCGCAATATCAGCTAATTACGCAACGACCAGCATATGCATACACGAGCGTATTTTCCGCATAACGCAAGAGAATTCTCCGTAATACCGATTCCTTAGAACCCCTGCCGTATCAAGTTACACATTACATTCAGATTTGCGCAATTAGTCATTAAACTCACACATGTGAAATGCACTGATTGTTACCGTTCTTTTGCTCATTAATTTACAGTTAAAAGCTAATTGAGATTCTCGATTTTTACGACCAGGATTCCTGCTAAGATTCTCGTAGTGAATCTTAACCAATGGCAAATAGGATATCTAAAGATTCCTACACATATAAGAACCATTAAGACTACGTAAGATTCAAAGAATCTTTTGAGAATCTGGGTCGATTCCCGCCTTTACCTCTAAGCTCAAACGATTCCCGTATAAATCTCTTGGGTTCTCTGTGATTCTCTTATGATTCCTAAACGATTCCCAGTGCTTGGAATAGGTCATTAAAAGTCCGTGATTCTTGGAGTGAATCTCTGGGGGATTCCTGAATGTGAATCTGTTTTGATTCTTACGGGATACGCGTGTGTATGTAAACCCTTTCCCCCTTTTTTACCGTTACCCCGTTATCTAGTTCGAAGCGATACTTTCACTCTCGCACCGAAGGGGCGTTGACTCGGTTAAATCCCCTCCGATTGAATCGTAACCGACTCAGACGATGATTCCATGCGACCGGCTATGTCAACAAGATGTTTATAAACAACTCCAGTGTGCAAAGCGGGCTAAATGACTCACATATGACTCACTGATGATTCACAAGTGAATTAAGTTATACCTGTATGCGTCGTAGTAGATAGATAGATAGATAGGTAGATAGATAGGTAGATAGATCGGTAGATAGATAGATAGATAGATAGATAGATAGATAGATAGATAGATAGATAGATAGATAGATAGATAGATAGATAGATAGATAGGTAGATAGATAGATAGATAGATAGATAGATAGATAGATAGATAGATCGGTAGACATATATAGATATAGGTAGTTATAGACAAGAGATTCGTGATTAGTTAAAATTTGAATGTCCTCGATGACTCTCTAATATGACTCATTGATGACTCATTAGGATTCTTTGTATTAATGAATCACAAATGAATCCATCTGGATAATTAGACGGCCATTCTCAATGAATTATGGATGATTCAGGAATGACTCACAAAGGAGGAACACATGATTCTCAAAAGAAACTTGAATAATTGAATCATAGTTCTGCGTCAAAAGTCTGACCACTGCTAGCGACTAACTAAACCTATATGTATAACTCATAAAAATTCTTCACGAATGACTCACAATGATTCACACATGACTCAATATCATCTGAACGAATCACGAATGATTTTATTGCACACTCTTAATTTACTTGCACACCGTCTACTTATTTAGCTATCTATCTATCTATCTATCTATCTATTTGTCTACCTAATTTCGCTTTCAGTGATTCAGTCGATGCTTTTAAATGACTCACAGCTGTCAGAATCATTCTCGAATAACTCTTGCCATTGAAGTTCCATACCCCACCACAAAATTCACAACGAAATGACTCATAATGACTCCCATTGACTCAATCTATCCATCTACCAATCTATCTAATTGACGATACGAAACTTCAAGAATGACTTCACCGTCTCTTTAAAGAATTACGCTTTAAATTCAAACCAGAGATTCGCCGGAGTGATTCTCAGTGATTCAATCGGTACTTCCAAAATGACTCACAGCTGTCAGAGTCATTCTCGAACAATCCTTCCCATTCAAGTTCAAAAAAGCAACAAAGAAAACAGAAATACAAAAGGAAATGACTCATAATGACTCTCAATGACTCAATCGACGATTCCGTCAATCCTGTCATCGTTAACGGTTCCCAAGTCGAAGGCGAAGACCTTGTTGGCGAATGAGAGAAGGTTACGTGCTGATGTCTGTGAATCGACTCGGTTGCCTACGTGATGTCGGCCTTGTAGTCGGAACAAGATGTCTGAAGTCGAAACTCGTTATCGCATTTGCTTCAAGAGCCCTTCTGTTCATAAACACTAGCCTCTGTCTCTCTATCTCTCGGTCTACACACATGCAACACATACACATAAACAAGATTCCACTTCCTTTTCAGCTCGTTTCAACACAAATTTCAGTTGTTTGGGCAATGTTTTAGTTTTTTTCGGTTCTCTGATCCTGTAATTAGACGCACTTGGCCCAGATGTTATCCGTTATTTATTGTTCTCCGTAATTGTGATATTCCGTTTTTTTGTAAGTAGTAGTACTAACTCTTAATTGTAATGTTTAAACTTTTTCATATTCAATTTGTCATTCTAGTTTTTAAACCGAGTTTCTTTAATTCATTGTTTAAGTATCTTTAACTTTATTTTTTTCTAATAAATCTATTTATGGGTCTCCATTATGATTGGTGACTTATGAACAGGCACGGAATCCATACAGTAGCCTTACGTAACACACATAACCTTACATAATACAACCGAGACATCATTAAGTTAAGAGTAAGTAATCAAGTGTAAATGAGATTCAATTAAAGTGTGCTTTATTTTTATTAAATAATATGTGTTACCAACGAAGAAGAGATCCGGTAAAATTCCTTGGCGTCAGAGTTATGCGAGTATATGTGTACGTGTGTGGGTCGTAATGTGAGAAACCATGTCCATGAAAGGTTACGGGGCCGCCATGCCGTTT
>JAIQCU010001957.1:0-14585 GCA_022114935.1 Leptestheria dahalacensis
ATTCCAGAATTGCTGCAGAATCCTAAAGGGACTGTTTAGAACGTGAAAGATACGTTTAAAGAAGTTATAAGGATCCATCCAGAATCCTGGTACAATGAAAGAATCTCTGAAAAAGACTCTTTCCGTTTAATTATTGCTGTTCCTAACGCTTACGGAAGGAAAGGTACAGAGGATCATAATAAACGATGATGCTATAATAGTCCCGGATCAGATAGATAGATGGACAGATAGATGATAGTTAAACAGACTGATGGATGGATGCAAATAGATACACACGATAGATAGATAGATAGATGAATAATAAGATGCTTAGAAGGTTAGAATCACATAGGTAGATATAGATTGATAGAACACGATAGAAAAGATAGATAGACAGATAGATAGGTGTTGGACAGAATATAGGTAGGTCGATAAATAAATAAAAATTCTTTACCGCCTGTCTTGTTAAATATTCTCAGAGATCTTCAAATCTACATATTAAAATAAAAAAGTCCACATCACATTGTACAGTTCGAAAGCCATCATATACATGCTGGGAATCTAAAAAGAATCCTAGAGAATCTTAACAATTCCCTCATAATGACCCACCCTTCCAAGTAAAAAAAACTCTTCCTCTGATTAACTCACAGGCATTATTTAACCTCAATTCCATCAAGAATCCTTTAAGAATCCTGCTTGGCTAAGAGTCCCCCTGAACACAGCAATATAAACCAAGGGATTCGTTGATTACAACCCTTAAAGAGTGATTCCTCAACCAGCACACGGAGAGCAAGAGAGGAGGGCCCCATGTAGCAAACCTCATGGATCAATACTCTTACAACAACCCAAAGAGGAGAGACTCCGGATTGACGCTGACGCCAGAGTGGATGCGGAGTTTTACGAGCCCTGTCACTATTTGACCTTATCGGAAAGTGACGGCACCCCCTTCTCTCTATTCCAACACCCCGCGTGGTTTCAAATACACACACACACACACACACACACACACACACACACACATAGGGAAAAAATATAAAGAAATAAACGCTGCTGTGATCTTCGCTTTAAATTTCAAATGTGTTAAAAGGGGCGCAGTCAATTGCGTCAATAACTTAATACACGGAGGAAACCCGACAGTGCGATTTTAATCATATGCAAACGATTACCGGAAAATTACATCGACAGTTGGGTAAGAGTCAACGATCAACCTAATGTGTAATTAGAATTTCAAGGTTCCTAACCAGTAAATCGATGTTATTAACTTAAACCTGATTCATATAATCGAGCAATAGTGGTTAATTACATGTGGTCAAATGATAATTAAATTGATAATTAAAACCATAACATGTATACAAGTTTCCAGTGAGCCATATACCAGGCAATATGAAACTTGAGGACCTTATGAACTTTTTTCAGTGAATCACTAGTTCACTTAATCTAAAACAACTGAATTGATTTCATATTTATGCGGACAATGATGTAAATCTACCGTCCAACTTCAGAGATTACAAATTCGGATTAACACTCGAATATGGCCATCTTGTATAGTCGAGTCCATAATACACATGAACTCGACAAACAAAAGCATTCGTTCTAATTGGTTTGCTTTCAGACCATTGTTTTGTGTGTGCGTGTTATTNCCGACTTGATGAGCCAGAGATAGAAAGAAGGCGGGAGGCAAAGGGGGGGGCGGGGGGTTCCAGCAGCATGTCCATTTGAAATAAAAGCAACACACGAATTTAACTTATTTACGATTTGACTATGACGTACTTTCGACAGGGAATCAGATTTCCTCTCGTTGCATAGGAATGTGCAGAATCAAGTTGGCAGTGTAACTCTCTGTACCCAAGAATCGTTTATCACTATAAGAAGTCACCACGTTATGTCTATATCTATCTGTCCATCTACCGGGTCTACCTATCTACCGAACTGTATCTATATGCATCCGTAGCTATCTATCTGTATCGAACTATCAATAACTACCTATCTGTAACTATTGATTTGTATCTATTTGTATCCTATCTATCTACCTACCTACCTGTTTTTTCCTATCTACCCAATCTTCGTACCTACCCAGCTACCAATCTATCTATTTTTACGTCTATACCTATCTACCTATATACCTACCTTTCCCTATCTACCCATTTTCATACCCATCTAGCTACCTATCTGCCGATCTATCCATCTATTTACCTATCTACTTATCCGACTATTCATCTACCCATCTGTTTATCTATCTATATCTTTCATTTTATGTCTATACACCTACATATCTACCTTTCCCTATCTACCCATCTATTTATCTATCTATGATTCTATTCTTGTCTACCTATACCTAACTATCTTTTAATAGAACTGAAACTAGGTTTAAAATAGGGAATTTACTATCCAGGCATATAAACCGAAGAGAGTTATACTTTCAGTCTAACTGAATTGCCCAAACTTCAGAAGCGAGTTTACAGTTCGTTTCTGAACACTCATCTGCGTAAAATCCTCACATGCAACGGCGCATTTTACAGTTGGCCATCAAGTGGGACAAATATACTCGACATTGTCTAAGCAACTCGACACCCTCAACTTCAAACAATCAAGATTGCAGCGACAGTTTCAACATCCGAATTATGTTCAAGTCCGTCCTTACTGCTAATTTTCAGTAACTGAATTAAGATCACCAAATAAAGTATAATTCACATATACTTCATGCAAATCAGTAAAACTTAAGACAGCCCCTTGAAATCGACCATTAAGATATAATTACGTTATTTCTTTAAATGTATGAAATTTTATTTAATTACCAAGAATGTAATGTTACAATCGATAATATTTATATATAAACTGTTAAACGACAGAACCCACTTCGCACATACTGAGGAGCTAATGCGAGGCATATACACGTCAGTACCGCAAATTGCATAACTCTCATCGGGGATATAATTACCTGGCACATATTCTCGAGCCACATGAATACATGTTGCGCGTTTGAACAAGTTTCCACCTTGGGACCTGTTTAAGTACAATGCCCATACCAATTTCTCGCCGAGATGGACGAGTCGGAGAAAAGAACAACAACAAGTGTTTCGAATATAACAATAAACTGTACGCACTTTAGTCACGGATTTATGCTCAATTACGATGCGGGCGAACCCAGATAAAACTAAATTCAAACTGAATCAATTTAAAGCCAATCACCTGGAATTTTTCAAAGAAATTAGGTTTTCATGCACGAAAGTCGGGACCACGAGACAACCGACTCCTAAATTTCAGGCAATTTTCTCCGCTCAACCGCAAAATTTCATAATTTCCCCAGACGATTCAAGTCCAAATATTTACCTCGAGACCAAATAATAAATTCGTACAACTTATACCTCGCTGGCTGGCTGGCCGTGAAAGCAGCCCGCCCTACTCGAGTTGCGTATATGCAAAATAGACAGTGAAATTATGACTTAATTTACCTATGCTCCGTGTAGTGTACATATAAATACAAGGGATTCACAGTTTAAAAAGAAGCGGAAACGGCGTAGCACGTTTTTACCACAGGTGGAAAACAAGAGTAGAATTTAAAGAGAAAGACATGGGAGGAAACAAAGTAAGAGAAGTAACGACCAAATTAATTCTCCTTTAACAGCCTCTTTGGAGGACTTTGTGGGGATTGCACCGATAGTTATGCAGTCATCAGCGAGCACGAGGGAGAAAAAATAACCCCGCGGTTCACAAATTTTCTGCTAAACTCGATGTCGGTCCCGCACACGTTGAACTCTTCGAGCCCCACTGGAGAGAATGGGAAAATTGCAATCGAGATTCACGTGTCCAAAGAACGAGGAAAAACCAAACAACAATATCTTACTCATTAACGTCATTGTTGCGAATTCGCACACGGCTGGTTACAATAGGGAGTCAAGTATAACGGAACCAGCAGGATTTTTATAAAATAATAGTAAAGGACAATGTTTAAATTGTGATTTACACTTGAATGTATTAGTATGTGTCAAATATAATGTATATATATTAGTTATTAGATGTTTGTATTTTATTAATAATAAATCAATTAAAACTATAGTTAATCGTATAAGAAATTCACTATTTGATGATATGAACTACATCGTCAATAAATGTATTCAAAGGAAAATTTTTATTATGCAATTACGTTCGTAATAACATTCATGTAGTTCTGGTTAATAGAGTGAGAATACGCTATAAATGAATGTTAATTGCACTATATCGTTATACTGCTGTAAAATTACTTTATGTTGCATAACTGTTAATTATATACCACGAAATTGACAGGACGCGTATCATCTTAACACTATGCTAGTCTAATAGTACCTTGATATAAAACTGAGAAAGACCCTTACTGACATAAAAGTTTATCAGCATTTGATGTCAACATGAATGCTATATACGGTAACCTGCACTACATAGCTTGCAACTTGAAACACTACCGTTCGTCGTACTGAACGGCATACTTAAACGTGCAAAGCAGTGTTTAAACTCTAATCAAGCTTAATTGAAATACCACAAAAGTACGTCATGGACGTCAGACAATGCAGAGCGTTATTCTTTACATGACGCTGCCTGCGACGTTTCGCCAAAATGAATATTTCACTCCCCATCGATTCAAGTCACCTCCACACATGGCTGTCAACTTATGCGGCCGGTCACGTGACCCTCCAGCCAATGAGCTGCCTTCAGCAATGGCCGACCGCGAGTCCCTATTGGTGGAGGCAGTTTCCAAGAGCCCCCACTTGATGGCTGGGCGGTACTATCCATCACGTGTGGGCGGGGGTTTCGAACATATATGTTTCAATGCGACACACGTGTCAAAGGATTCTTGCAACTCGTATAACCGATTCTGGCGTCAATGTCTCACGGACATTGCGAGAGAACGCATAGGCAAGAATGGTAAATGAGAGACATGAGAATTACATGACAATGTCATTACAAAGACTTCAGAAACGGACGCTGGAAAACACGAAATTGCGAATCTGAAAATCGCCGACGATAAATCGAATCTACTGAACAAAGTTTTCTATATACAATTGATATAAAATGTAATGTCACTAATTAAAATGAATATACCCTTAAGATATTGATCAATGCAGTTCATGACATAACGTCTTTATACTAATTCAAAGCAAAGTGAATTAAACACAATTCATATCTATAAAGTTCACTTCGCTGAATAACAATAATAAACATCTGCAGTTAAACTAATTTTTAAAAAATTACACATCCATTTCAATTAAGTTCATAAAATTCGTTCATTAAATATTATATCACTATTCCTGAAATCGTTATTCAGGCGGTAATCAGAATTAACCCTTCACCCTTCATAGGTCACTGAAAAATCTAGAATCAGCTGAATTTCAGTCTGTTCATCATTTTAAAAAAGAATTCAGCTCCAGCTGAGCTGAAACGAGTTATGTGTTTGCTCGGTCCCGATTACGGGGCGTCTACACTCTATTCAACCACAACTTTAAGGAGAGAAAGTGTTATTTGAAATATAACTTGATTATCTCTCCACTGCACTGGGCTTGTAAACAAAGCTGTTTACAGAGGGAAGAAACAAACAGCTATAGCGTTTCCCCTGACAAAAGACCAGCAAATTGCTATTACAATAAATCAAACAGAGTTAATTCAAGTTAACGTCTCATCTTAATCTGTCAGAGGGTAACAAAGTGGCGCTGAAAAACATTCGGCACTGACCTTTTAGTCATCGGGAGTCACGGACATTGTCTTGCTGCCGGTCGTGAACCCAAACATGGCTGGAGAATATCCCAATCACTTGACCGTTCTCCTGACAAGGGCACTCATCCTGAAATGATACATCAGAAATGTTATATAATTGGAAAATATTATAACTTTATAGATGATTGATAACCAGATATCAACAAACTATAGGCCTATAGGAATTCTAACTTATCAAAATGATTATCGTAATTTACATAACCAACTGCTCCTATCTTGATAGATAGATAGCTAGCTAGCTAGAGAGATAGACAAGACATGCAGATAGCTAGATAGATAGATAGATAGATAGATAGATAGGCGAGTATTTACTTTAAATCAATCATTGACGACTTGCAAGGGTAGATAGATGGATAGATAAATAGGTAGCTAGATAGATAGACAGACATGCAGATGGCTAGATAGATAGATAGATAGATAGATAGATAGGCGAGTATTTACTTTAAATCAATCATTGACGACTTGCAAGACATGGCATGGCTTGCACTTTCAGATTTAGATATCGATTACAAAAGATATCGATACCATTTCTTAAAGCACGCGTGTACGTTACGCATCGATGATTAAACTCTTAATCGATCAATTCTTTACAAGCCTGTGGTTATATATACCCAACGACCTTGGAAACATACATATATACATACACACACGTCCCAGCACTTCTATATAATCGATTCCAGAACAATTCCCACACGCTACATATCGATAATTCCGAATCCTCATGGCGGGTAAATTCGAATAACCCAACCCACAAGATGAAAATAGAGAAGTAGAAAACAGATAGGAATGAAGAAAGAGCAGCTGGCCACCAAAAACGCACACCATCTATGCACTCGGAATATAAGATAGCAACGTTCTCACGGCCCGGCAATGCGAGTTGGCGTGTTACATAGGAAAAGTCAGCTAGGGGCTTTGATCTTCGATTCACGAATCACGGACTTCGCGAGCCATTTTACCATCAAACGGCCACCCTCATCGAATAATTCCCACGTGTCATAAAAACAACGGGCCCCCCTTCTTCTTCAGTTTCCCTTTTTCAAGCGAGAAAGGCAGCGCAGCCACTCTCCACTGCCTACAATCTATGAATGGTGCGGGGAATTCTCGGTACTTTGCAAAATTTGAGGATTTTATATTAGCAAAACTAATGAGCCGATTAAAACGAAAATTTACACGTGCACTGAAGACAACTAGGCCTAGTCTCAGTATTTTTGGGGTCGCTATATCCTTGAAAATGTGGCAGTAATAAGCAATCAAACTTTACCGAGCAAGAACCCTTGTTTTTTTGCCCCAAACTGCACAACTAACGCCCAAATACCACATAACTTATTAATTGATAAATTCAGATTCCAATTCAACCTTCTAAATGTTAAAAATTACAAGTTTATGATAGATTATGTCAGTCTTATAGACATATAAGGATACCCCGTCCCATACTTAATAACCCAGAAGTAATTAGACGATAATTAAAGATCAAATTCGCACCAATTTGCTGAAATAATCCAGAAATTCGCAATCACTAATGACCCTATAGTCTTTTGTTTCATTGGCGAATTTCTTGGTTCATTCCATAGCAATTTTATTTGAAGTATTAAACATAAATACGACGAATATAATAGAAATCACATAAACTGTTATACATAGGTTAACTATGAAAAAATAAACAAAACTCTTATACATAATTAATTATTTAAAAAAATTAACAAACGACCTAAAGATAAATTTGCAAAAAATTGGCAAATTCCTTCCTTAATCTAAATTTTAAAAAATCGACGTTAAAAGTTTGTCGGTAAATTTTACAATACGCTGATTCAAGAAAAGAATCGGATTTAAAAGTACAATTCGCAAATTATTCGCAAATATCTATGCGAAGTTTATCTCGTCGAATAAACCTTTACTGTAGCTCACTTGGAAAGTTTGAAAAAATATCAAATTACCACTGTTGCAAAATTTCGCAAATTTGCAATTCGCCAAATTCGCACAAAACTACTTTTCTCAAAATCTCCCTACAAGAAGGCCGTTTACACTAGAAAGAGGACCGCGACACTCCAATCACTCCAATTCGAAAGACGGGGATAAAAAATTCGCAAACTTGTTTGCCAAAACCTCGCAATAAAATCTGCAATAATTCACCGCATAAACCACCATTTTTGACGGCGAAAAAAAAATTGCAGACAGTCTTTATAGCTGCAAAGCTGCAGACGCACTGGGGCAATCGTAGGCCTATTGCGAAAGTTACTTTGGCAAAAATTCGCGCAAAAAATGGCGAACAAGGGCCCCGGTCGTAAAATGTGAAAGGGTTTTTCGCCAGGAATGGCAAACCACCGGGAACCAAAAAAAAAGGGAATCTGCCTGGCAGCTATCGACAAGACCCCCGTGGCTTTTTCGCGCTTCAAGTGCTCAAAGTCGTCAACAGATGGCGTTGGGTTGCGAAATTTTTTGCAAAGTCGGCAAAAAATGTTGCGAAAAATTCGGCCTTCAAAGCGTGACTGCGGCGTCACGGGATGAGCCAATAGGCTGGCCAAACCGAATTGGCGAAAAATGGCGAATTTATGGTTTTGAGGGTTTTCTGCTCAAATTTTGCGAATCGAATTCAGTCATGCCTAAGATGTGCCTGCCCGAGCTTGCCAAATTTTAGCACACCATGGCAAATGCAAATTTGTCACGAAATTTCAATTTTTTTTATTGGCTTTCAATTGTGCCCCATTCGGCCTATTTAAAAAAATTGAATTGAATAAATTAATTGTGCGTCAATTGAATTCAATTACAAGTTGGATTACGCTAAATCAACGAGGTAAATATCAATTTAAATTCAATCTTTACCAAAGTGCCATTTTCTACGAAATTTTCGAGGATAGGCTGGGCCTATGTGGATTGTCAATAGCAATTATCCGAATTCAGTTCGGATCCTTTCAGATAATTTGCTAATTTGGCACGTTCATTGAAAATAAACTTAGATTCTATTCAATAATAAACATTTAATTATTTCGGTATATTTAAATGTTATCAAAGTGTCGAGATTTCGCGCAACGCAGATTGTAATCGATGGTAAAATAAACTTTGGCATAAATGTATAATTACAACGTTAATTTCCTTTACAGTGGCAAAACCGTATAAATCAAACGGTTATAGCTGCGCTATTAATCACTGTAATAGGAATAATTGCGAACCATTGTGCTTAGTATGCTATTAATTCTTTTAATGTCGATATATCAATTTGAGCAAGTAGCGATAATCAGATTATATTTTGGGGCTGCTTGGGTGTATAGGCCTAGCTAAACTTCAGCTGAATAAAAGTTTAATCAATTGTTTATTGAATTGTATAACTTTTCCCGATATTCTAACTTTTCATCTTCTATAGTTTTCTGTTTACTTATTTAATTCTAATCTAGATAGATAGATAGACAGAAAAATAGATAGATAGATAAATAGAAAGATAGATAAAGAGATAGGAAGGTAGATACATAGACGGATAGAGAGAGTTAGTTAGTTTAATAGACGAACAGAAAGATAGTTAGATATAGATAGATAGATAGATAGATAGATAGATATCTAACATTTCTGAATCTACTAACTTTTCATCTGCTATAATTTAATTCTACCTATGTAATTTAATCAAGATAGATAGATAGATAGATCGATAGATAGATAGATAGATAGACAGACAGATAGATAGACAGATAGATAGACAGATTAGATATGTCAATGGTTCGACAGACAAAGAGACAGACAGATAGATAGTTAGCTAAACAGATAGAAAAAGATATACGAAGGTAGATAAATAGACGGATAGAGAAAGAGTTAGTTAGTCTAGTTACATAGATAGATAGAGAGATAGTTAGACAGATAGATAGACAGATAGACAGACGACAGACAACAGACTGACTGACAGACTATTCATCAAAATTTACTAAAAATTACTAATAGTTTCGCTGTATAGGTCTCATAAATTCCGCACAATTTTCAATTTAAACAAGAGTCAAAATTTCACAACCAAACAATAATCTTCATGCAGACATCTTAAGCTTCATCTTAGGTCTAGTTTCTTCGTTAGTTTCACTGGTTAAAAGTTAAATACGAATAGGAAGCTGCCATTTATACATCTTCATCCCAATACCTGCGTTAAACTGTTTTCTAAACACGCAATAATCCATTGAAGAACTGAATTATCGATACAAAGGTAATCAAAACTAAATTACCTAACCATAACTAGCATAATTATCAATCGTAACCCCGTACATCAAGGTTCTACTCCAAACTAAAAGCCTGGCAGAACTGATCCTACTTGATAAATAAGGATTACAATTGTTATAAAAGCCAAGTTTAAACTCGATTTTAAGAATGTAGCAATTAACTTAATCACACTAATAGCCTGACAAAAGAATATCGCTTAACCGTTAGAAATATGGAGACTGTAATGTGAATGACGTAACACTAAACTAAAATAACGTGGCGTATTTTAGAAACACAGGGATCTATAATTGTGTTTTTCAGGCGCCCATAAAAAACGGGGCCAAATAAAAATTCACACATGCAATTGGAATTTTCACACATGGCTTGACATTCGCCTTTTTATAGTCATCGTAGAATTCTGAAGTGCAACGGCATTGGAAGCAAATAAAATTCAACAGAGTTAAAACCCCCCGTATAAAATATAACAATACAATACCTTCATACGTGTAACGTTTCCACTTCATCACCTACACATCTTAAATTTTAAAATTAAACAAAATATTCGTACTTAACTAGAAGGCAATCAACCATTATATCTAATAATTATCGATTGTTATTAAAAATATCGACAAGATAATGAATACAATTAACCACAATCATAATATGACAGTATTACTATCGATATGATATAATTTCCAAATTTGTCTAGTAGATCTAGACTTCTTCTCTTTTGGCTAGAATTCGTACTACCGATATGATCAAGTTAATAGTACCACGAATAATTAGATGTACATTCAAAACACGCCGGTTAGATTTAAATAGGATAGAAATTTAGAATCGAAATTTACATTTTTAGTAATGAATTCTTTTGAGGATTTTCCTCCTCCTCTTTATACGGATATAGAGAAGGGATCTTTCAGTGAAAAAAGCGGATGTAAACAAACCAATAACTCAGATCATCGCTCTGGTGCCTTTTAGACTCGTGCACGACGAGAGGCTTTTCAAACTCGCAAAGTCGGAACCGGGCCCAAGTTGGCTCAAAGTCAACAGATATATATTTATAACATAAAGCACAAGAGAAGACGCGGGGCCTACTGAAAAGACCGCATCACAATAACGCACCATCAAACGTCCGGTAAAATTCCAGCTTATAGCCGGTAAACTTAACCCATCTTTCAAATGATTTTTTTTTAATTTGGGTTATATTAGGAGACCAAGTAAGGTCATAATCATCAGCAAGAGCCAGTTAGATAATTTACCTTAAATTTATGAGAGTATTGCTTGAATTACCGATAACATCGTCTATGATAGAACGATGTGAAGATTATCTTTAAACATTACGATTCGATAATTCTTCTGAGATCTGTGTGACTTTCCAAACAACCCATTAGTGACTCAATTAACTCACGTCATCCAACCCAGTGATTCTGTAACATAGCCCATTGATTATGTCCATTAACTCATGAATCCTCCAAAGGACTCATGAATGTTTAAGGCAATTCATAATCCATGAATCTCGCGGAAACTTCTCCAGCTAAGTTATTTGGCCTGTTTGCACGTCTTTCTGTCCAAGTCAGGGTTCCATCATCAAATTATCAGCAAATTTCACAACACTACGACTTATACTGGCACTGAAGATTTACTGGTTCCGAATATCTTTCACATAGTTATATACATCCTTAACAATATTAGATGCCTCCGTCAGAACATGTAGATAGGTAGATAGATAGATAGATAGTAAAGTGGTAAGATAGAGAGATAAGATAGACAGATATATAGGCAGACAGACAGGCGGATAGATAGATAGATAGATAGATCAATAGATAGATCAATAGATAGATAAATAGATAGATAAATAGATAGATAGATAGACAGATAGATAGACAGATAGATAGACAGATAGATAGATAAAGATAGATATAGATAGATATAGATAGATATAGATAGATATAGATAGATAGATATAGATAGATATAGATGGATATAGATGGATATAGATAGATATAGATAGATATAGATAGATATAGATAGATATAGATAGATATAGATAGATATAGATAGATGCTAAGATAGATACACAGATTGACAGATAGATAGTTTGATAGACCGACTGATAAATAGATAGACAGACATACAGATACACAAATATTGATATAAACAGATAAACAGATAGATAGATACATACATTCGAACATAGACGGATAGATACATAGACAGATAAGTCAGATAGACAGATAGATGGATAGATATGTAATCGTTATATATACATCTCACTGAGTAAAAATAGCCAACTGACGAAAAACAAAACAATTATCTCGGTGGCAGCACTGATGCATTTGACGACAATGTCCAGCGATCCTGCCGTTCTTATATCCACCGAAATAAGGCCAGGATACGACCATGTCCCAACTTGATCGTCGAAAACATAGTCGCCGGGCCTTACTAACTTATTTAACTCGAGCTTTACGAGAGTTTTACTCCCGAGCCTCCCAACTATATACACGATACACCAGTGTCTCGTCCAGAGTATGCCCTTGCCATCCACACTTAACTATAATGCTTTTACACTGCTTAACTTTACATTAAACTTAATTCAAAGTTACTTCGAAGAATTCCGCTGACCAACTGAATCATTTGCAAAAACGGATAGACCGATATATAGATAGATAGATAGATGGATAGATAGATTGATAGATCGATAGATAGATGGATAGATGGATAGATAGATAGATAGATAGATAGATTGATAGTAGATAGATCGATAGATAGACAGACAGGCATATCTATAACCAGTTAGTTACAACTAAGAAGAACATTTGAGGAATACGGCCCCTGAGTTGTATGCAACACCCAACGACAATACAATATTCAACATATCAGATATTCAAATCAAATATAACATACATATTATACTGATATAACTGAAATATATCAATATATACAGATATGAGAAGATGATACTATCGTGGAAAAAAATTTAAAATCCAGCTATAAAAAGCGCAGAGCTGGCAATTTAATATAGTTTTTTAACACCAAGAGACACCACTAATGAAGCAATAAAAATTGCGCCATAAAAATTTCCGTTTGAAAAGAGCCTTTAACGTCAATTAGCTCAGCTTCTACTACAAGAAAAACAACATGGGTGGCCGCCATTTTTCCAAATACTCTTTTTGCGTCTCGCCACATTCACTCGACCGACCTTCTTGGTTTTGTTTCACCGAAAAACCACCTTTCGAGCAGAACATTTGCCATTTTTTTTCAATATTCATTTCAAAGATCCGCTATTCGTTCAACAGTTGATTCAACTTAAATTAAAATACTTTAAGAGCTTGTCGGCGCATGTATTATAAATAGAGTATGTAATATTACAAGATGATAACTGACTTAAATAATGTAATCTAATAGTACAAATATACATTTAACTTTTCCAATATCGCATTAACTAAATCATCGTTCCTTGTTTGGAAACCTGTCAATAATGGAATTGTTATTTCATATAATTTACACAATTTCGTTTAACAATTTAAATATATCGTGTTTACAATTATGTTTTATCAAGTTTATGTCACCTAACTCAATTATATTCAATGTTATGTATTTAAATAAATTTTTCAGAATTATATTTAGAAAAGGCGTTTCAACTACATGTTGTACAAAGTAGGATTATGTCTCAATTACTGAATTTGTTCCGAGGAAAAAGAATATCAAGCTGCGTCACATTCGTCTCTGTCAGGAAAACTCTTTTGTAATACCCAAGCAAAACAAAAGCGCGGACTTTGAAGGAACAAAAATCCCCCCAGTTGGAAACTTTACTACCGTGTACACGAAATTTCCGACTTAAAAGAGACCTTTATTTTAACGTCAATTAAGTCAAGCAACGGGGCCCCCTGAAAGGAACAATATGGCGGCCATATCTCGTTGCAGCGGCCATCAACGTGAAAGACCGCGCTATTAAAGCGTAACAGAATACATTTTGTCGGGCTGCAAACGTCGCCCGAGAAAAGTCTCTGCATTTCCAACCAATCGCCGAGGCGAATAGACCCACTGGCTTTTTCGACTCGACACCAGCGAAAAACTTGTTATATACAGTCTGTCTCGTATAGGTCAAAGGTCAGAGGTGACAGGGGGTTAACACGAGAACTGCTTGACCTTTTTAAACTTGCAATTACGAGGGCGTATGGTCCAGTTGATGCCCTTGTTGAACAAGAGATTTGAAAAGCTATTTCAACATTCACTCATCGGGAACGGGCGATGTATATTCAGATAACTCACTTAAATATCAGAAGTTTGAAAACAAGGAAAGTGAGTCATATCTTTTAAGAATCGTTTAACAAACTGCCGAATTTTTTTTATACCTCAATATATCCAAAGATTCCTAAGCTGGAGATTCACATATGACTGAGTTGTGAACCAGCATGATTCGCTAAATGTAATCGCTAAAATGAATCCCTGTATGTTATGTAATATTACAGCAGAATCTGCATAATTAGTAGCATAACATCACAATTATCTCATTTACAGTAATATACAGACAATATGTATTATTTTATATCTACATAATATTCGTCCATTTAGAATACATAAAATGTTATTAAGTTATCATTTCAAAATGTACATCAACGTTATCTGACATGACTCACAGAGGTGACTCAAACAATCGTATACAAATTTGCATTTTCTTCTTACGTTAC
>JAIQCU010001958.1:0-14999 GCA_022114935.1 Leptestheria dahalacensis
TTCATCCATCTATCTATCTACCCATCCATCCATCCCTCTACTTACCCATCAATCCACCTGTGTATCTATCCCTCTTCTCTCTTTATCTGTCTATATCTATCTACCTATTTGTAAATCTAATTAGTTATCTACGGGTCTGTCTATGTATCTGTGTATCTTCTTTTTGGATGTATCCATCAATCCACCCATCCATTAATCCATCTATCTATCAATATCTGTACACAAAAGGCGGTACTTTGCCTTTAAGGCG
Source organism: Leptestheria dahalacensis (assembly GCA_022114935.1). NCBI lineage: Eukaryota > Metazoa > Arthropoda > Branchiopoda > Diplostraca > Leptestheriidae > Leptestheria > Leptestheria dahalacensis. The sequence goes on from JAIQCU010001958.1 coordinate 251, forward strand.
ACCAACGAAGCGATTTGCGAGGCGTATTTCTCCACCTGGCAAAAGATTCCATTCAAAAAACGAGGGCATTGCAACTGGCGCAAGCACAATCAAAACCATGACCAATTCGCCGCCTTTCACAACGCAACTTGAAATCCTCTTACAAAATTTACATCGATACAGAATCTTTCCAGCGGCATTCCAAACCAGGTTTTCCACGATGGTTTCACTCTCTACTTTTTAGCGAGATATTCAGATTCCCGCTATCGCCCCTTTCAATTTAATTCATTAGAGTAACGGTGTACTTTGGTCTAAATAAGGAAGTGTAATATTTTAGCGCCAATCTAACTGATAGTAAAACAGTCACGTCATTAGGTTTTTCCCCCGATTTTTCGCCCTATTAAGCGAGTTGTTAGCAGGTTCGCTGTATTGCGATTTCTGCATTTTCAACTTCCAACTGAAGCCCTCTACCGAGCAACCGTGGCACTGGTTCCATCAAATCATTTAAAAGGAATGGCAGGGAAAGACGGTAAAACATAAACAATGAGTTCACGAATAAACTCCCACAAATACCGTGAACACATAAAGCAATAAACCGCAGGAATGCGGCGGTTCTCGACTTGTGTGAACATGTAATCGCACAACATCATCTGTACATTAAAAAGTCATTTATCTCTTACGCTGAAATTCTAAATTTAATAGAATACCGTTATGAAAAATCTCGTTTGTTTGTGTTTCTATTGTATGTAGTGGCTTGTGGTTTGTAGACGAAAAGTTGCCCTTTTGTGGCTTAGTGTTACGCTACTTCCACGCGGAAAATAAACATTCGCGTTTTAACTAAGAAAAACCAACTGAAACGTAACGCACGCATTCTATGCAATTAAAGCTTATGGCGACTGATTGTATTAATATTGCTTATTAAATTAATCCTTTAGCGACTTGACATTCTATTATGACTAGATAGGAGTTTCACGTTACCTCCCTATGCTTAATAGAAATATACTTTTGAAACCAATATTCAGCATCACATTTGTGACTCTGACTAAAATGGTTATATGATATAGAATGATTCTAACGATTGTATGAAGCACTGAAAGTGCAGGCGAACTGTATAACTTACCGATCACATTTTGGAAATTCCGTCAAGTTTTGATGGGTTAGTTCCTGTAACGTCCAGAGACTTTGAGGTTCTGCAGATATACCCTGAGCCCGCTGCTTTCGCCGCTCCGGGATGTTGCTCCGGCGCAGCGGGAAAGATTGGAGGCCGAAGGGGAAGACGCTCTGAACTTTGTCAAGTAGCGATTTCAGTTGCTGTATCTGTTCCTCCTTTTCTCGCAGCTGAGATTCCAATTGTCGGATGGCGTCCTCCTTCTTCGACAATGAGATCTGTAATTCCTGAATGGTCCCCATGATGCGTTCAAGCGTTTCCTTGTAACCGTTTCAAGCAAGGTTGGCCCCAGATGTCCGTTCGTGTCGTTTACATCCCCTGCAGATAGCAGTTAAATTTTTGTCATGTAATCTGTCCCAATGAAGAAAAGACCTACTAAAACAAGCAATGTTTACAATGTTTCTGGTTCACAGTGTACAGACATCGTGAATCCATCATTTGCAATCAAACATCTGCTATGTAATCAAAACACGGAGAAAGTGAGAATAAGACACAGCAGTAGCTTCAATAGTGTGAAGGTGAAAATAAGAGAATCAAAATCTAAATTCAGCTCTGTAAAATCACCTTGCACTCAGGCCCGAAACACTTTCAAATACAGGCTGGACGAATGTTATTCAAGCGTTACCCTCATTTGACAGCATGCCAACAGAACTGTTGGTGCGGAAGTAGAATGTAAACATCACTGCTTCCTTTTTTGGCCGCTAGGTGGCGCTATTATTTAGTATACGCACAAGCAAATATTTTAAGTTTTACATATCAAATCATATGCATTCAACCTTTCATGGATCAATTATATACCTAATCTTAAGTATAGCTGTATTTTAAAAATGCAGTCTGTGAAGGGATTTAACGATGATTTGTATAATTTGTCAAAGTACAGGCAAAGTAATCAAACAGATGTACACTTAAAGTGTTTTCTTTCATGGTGTCAGAAACCAAATCACCCGTGGAGAACCAAAAAAAACAGGCGGGCTGAATGATTATCTCAAGGCATACCAAAGAAGGAGCACGCAGCAGAAGCCAATAACACAACCCAGAATAACACTGTCCCTACGCTTGCGTATGTTAATACGCTGCATGAGGCTATTGACGATGGGAAACCGGCTGGCTAAATCGTTCACTCGTGTCTGGATCATCTTAAACGTGTCTCGCTGCGATACCAGGTGCTCCTTCGTATCTATAGCTATGTTGATTTGTTCGTCAATCAACCGGTCCGAACTGCAAAAAATAAAAAGTATAATTAAATCAAGGTGTTTTTGGATACAAGTCACACACGGTTAGAACTCACCTCCTTAAATGCTCACTTTCCTTCAGATGCAGGTCCATACGCCTGTTTCTTCCCGAGTCGCTCTTGTACGCACTAACCAAGAAACGTTATTATTAGGTGTTAAGATGAAAAGATGTACTTTATGTACTCGATTTCTCTCCTGACGCTACCGAGCAAGTCCTCACGCTCCTTGCGGGACTCGAGATGCGCCTTGGTCTTTTGGAATTCGGCTGTGTAGTCGTGCAGTATATCTCGGTGACGCTGCAGTGTGTGGAGAAGTGCCGCGCTCGGAGTCTGCTGAGCCGAGACGTCAGACATTTGCTGGTTGATGTCGCTTAACTGTCAATAATACTGGTACGTCAGATTTAGCAACATATGTGACCAGCGGTACTTGCCCTTGTCAAAAGTTGCTGTATTTCCGACGCCATTGTCTGAAAAACCAGCTCTCCGTTCAGCAGCGGGGTAGTGTCACTAAATAGAACGAAAAATTAATCAGATAACTAACCACTGAGTTTGGTGTCACGACACAAAAAGTACAAGCAAAACAGTTTTCTGTGGAGCGTACCCACACGGTGTCATGGTTTTTAAACTAGTGTTTACGACTGACTGTCCACGTTTTTCAAACCAGGACACACGCAGAATATAATGTATCTACGCGAAATTTGAATGTGCACCGAAAAAACGTGCGTCCTTTCATTGCCCGCAAGTCACAAGCTTCTCTAACTTCTCAGTTATGCAACAAATACCCCTGTAACAGATTTAGAATTATGATTTTACCCCGTTCTTGCGGTCGCTGCATTGCCATAGGAGGTATTGGTGCCCATCTTGCTGAACGATACCAGCTTGATGTCGATTTCATTTTCGAGCTGACGAGCCTGTTTCCGCAGGTCTGCAACAGATCAACATCATAATCAATTAGGTAATTAATAATAAATGGAATTATGAAGATGACAATTTTATATTATTATCATCGTGAGTTTACCTTCCCAAGATGACGAACTTCGTGCCATGACGTTGTGTATTGACAGTTGGCAAGGTCTTACAGTGTTGCCAGATTGTCTTTATTTTTTTTACAATCCAGATACCAAGTTTTATTTCCAACAAAATAAATAGTAATTTAACTTTAAACCGTATTTCTTAAATCATTTTTTATTAATTTTAAAATTGTTTTAAATAATTACTTGACCGTTTGTCTTACAAATAATAACAAATAGTTTGATTGTAGAATAATCAAATTAGTCATCAACTACAATTTGTTGATACTGATAAATTCTGTAAATCGATAAAATATTCTGTTGATATTTCAGAATTCTAATGACAGTATGCATAACAGTACAATGTATGGAGATCTGATGTCGATATTGATGAATTGGGCACGCGATATCGATATCGATATCAATATTTCGGACAGCCCTGATTGTTCTGCCAGTATTACCCTAATATTCTAATACTCCTATTATATTCTGATTATTCTAGTAAATTCTAATTACATTGACTTAAGTTTTCATTAAAATAAACATTAAGATTCATTTTATTTCACTCTTATATTCTTATTATCCCAATGTAATATTTAGTCAATATAATTTTTTAGCCCCACGTAATCATCTCCTGTGATTTTAGATAGACTTGTAGAATTAAATTAATTTAATTAATTCAGCAAATCATCACTGCGTTGGCCGTCTTCTCATTTTACAAGTTACTCATGTTTTTTGTACTTCCACAAACACCGTCTTTGTTGATATAAAGAAGCTGAAGTGGCAAAGCTGCTCTCTCCTCTTCACCAGAATCAACTCCTATTCTTCAGGATTACGTCATTTTGCCATTGCAGCTTTTGTTCCTAAACCGGTACTGTAGATTTATTTCAATAGACAAATCGCTGACTTCACCTCTAGATCTCCCACCCGCAGGCTTTTCTATTTCCTCTTCGCCTCCTATGGGTACAATTAAACGGATCCATCATACAGTTGTCTCATGCGCTTTCGGCACACGTGATTACATTCAATAACAAAGACGATGAACGAGTATTGATTAACAATATAAAAGTATGTTACATTTAGAGTAATTTTAATTCGGAATAATTAACAACTTCCTATCGTAATCTGAAATGCGTTTAAACTTGGGCACTTTTTGACTTGTATGCGGAACTGAGATTGAGTTGGTCAAAGCATTTTGTTTACGCAGCCCAACTTCGGGTATATCGGTAGGTTTTGTCGACCGTTGGTTCAGTTCAGTCGCTGTCCAACACACGCACGGGTCACGTCATGGTCGCCTTCTGAATTTATTGCCTTCCTTCTTTTCTTCCACGCGGATATTCCCATATACGCAGCAGGTAATTAAACTGTAACATTTCCTGTCAACTGTAATTTATTGAACTAGCGTTTTAAAGTCCTAGTCCTAGGATGCCATATTGAAGATGGCCTTCGGCACGTCTCATACATAACTGTGTGCCCGCAACTTTAATGTTATTAACCTTTAAAATGGAAAACAGAAAACGAAAGATGAAAAGCGTTGGTGTTTTAAAAGTGGGCGTTGTACATCTACAAAGGGCGTTTCCTTGATTTAAGACAAGAAACCTTTTCCTTTGGGTACATGTTTCAGAGGGGGGGACTGTAACCTATCGCATTGCTCCGTGGAGGAACCCAGAACTTTCCAAGAGTGATGCAAACAACTTGATTCAAAAGGTCAAGGGGATTTCCTCAGCCAGCGCACCCAAGAGGGATTGGCAAAAGTAAAACATAAGTTCAATTTGCAAATGGCCGAATATTCCTATTTGAAACCATAAAATACAGAAGAAAACGCAGTCATATAGTAATGAATGAACTAAACCTTGAATCGAGGTTTTACAAAATACGGTCAGTACACTTAATTTGCCAACTCTTTTCATTTCAGTTTCGTATTTAAGATCAAATCATACCAGAGAAAACTGCATTCATACTGATGAACTGAACTGAACTTTTGAAATTAAGGTTAAAATACTATTGATAACTTAACATTAAAGCTCTATATTGAATCGCATTTATAGTTACGAATTAAACTCAACCTTGAATTAGAGTTTAACTTAATTCTTCAACTCATTATTTCACTACAAACTTTGTAACTATAACCATAAAATAGGGAAATGCGCATTCATATTTGTAAGTTAACTGAACCTTGAATTAGAGTTTAAATAATATAGCCAGTGAAGTTGATTTCTCAACTGTTTTCATGTCAGTAGTTTGCTAGTCAACATCTTGAGCACATAGTCATTGGTATGGAGGAGCAGTCGATCTCTTAATTGGTACTCGAGCTTTTTTTAAAGTACTAACTCGTCGTGGTTGCGCACCCCTGAGGAAATGAGATGCTAGCCGCAGTTGCAGGAGGACAATACGCGGAAAAATGACGTACACCCATATATGAACTAACTATGTGCTACCCACTGCATCAACAGCTTTACCGCCCGAGATAACCACGATGTACAAATCAAACTAAATCTATAGTTGAATTACTCTATCTAAACTTGAATACAGATAACCACAGTGCAGCATCCATTAAGATAGAGAAAGCCGATCTTGAACGGGGAAAAGTCTGGAATTTGTTAATTTCACCTCTGGCGGCTAAGTTATCGGCTGCTGACGAGTTGGAAGTAAATAACCCAAAGCTGCGCTACATTTCCATATTAGGGCAGGTTGCTGCGACCACTTTGCTCAAGGCCTCTTCCGCTGCCGCATGCAAGTCAGATTTCCATTGCGTTTGAGTAATGAAACTTAGGAGAATCGATACGTTAAACGTCCGATTTATTGGCTACGCTGCGGATGTGAAGCTGTCTTGTTCTACAAAATATATAGAAAGTCTATATTGAGCACCTATGATGAATTTTTACTTTCTATCTGCCTAACTAACTAACTATCCATGTATCTCGCTATCTACCTATGTTATCTGTCTGCCTATCTATACATCTGTTGAATATATTTGTCTTGTCTGTCAATCAGTCGGTCGAGTTTAAGAGTCTTTTGTCTATCTATCTATCTATCTATCTATCTATCTATCTATCTATCTATCTATCTATCTATCTATCTATCTATCTATCTATCTATCTATCTATCTATCTATCTATCTATCTCTCTGTCTATCTGTCTATCTGTCTATCTCTCTATCTATCTGTCTATCTGTCTATCTATCTAATAATTAATATGTTCTAAATTATAATCAAATGATGCTGAAAGAGTATGGGATGTGGCTAACATAATAATTGTCACCTAAGGTAAATTCTTGTAACTGCTTTAGAGTAACGTTAACAGTTAGCTTTATAGTTTGAAAACATCTTGTTCAACTCGACATTTTTCTCACTTGCATGGCAAATTTCTTTTAAGCCTCTTACACGCGTGGTACCGACTGCTGAGTAATCAAATGCAAATAGAAACTGCTGGCAAAAGTTCCAGTTTTTTTTTGTCTCTGGGAAAACAAGTTTTCTCGTTTGCTGGGTTTGTATATAAATTGTTTGAATTCAAGCAATGTTTCATGGCATATCATAATTTTAAATAGTTGCATGGAAAGATGTCATTGCAAAATGCGCTTTTGATTAATTCTACTGATTAAAAGTCGATGTGAGCTAAGGAGGTTTTGTTTTTAATGGTTACTACCGTAGAATCCATATGCATCGTTGTCACGAAGAACAATTAAGTCTAAACGCTTCAACTTGATCTGTTTCCAATAGACTGAACTTGATATTTATTGTTAATTCAGTAGACGTTGCCACTTCTCGAAAAATATTAAATTGAGTATGCGCTGTTCAAATTCGATTCTTGATATCACTTAATCTCTTATTAGCTAATACTTAATAATTGCCTCAATCTCTGCTATGAAATCGAGTGAAGACAGAATGAGTTAACAAAGTCGACCTGATGTGTTAAAATCTGTTCGCCAAATTCATCCCATTCAAGGGTTATTTAAGATTTAACTTCTTACGCAGAAGAATATTATTTATACCTTGAAAAAATTAATGAATGTAGATGGTTAGTTCTGTATTTACTAATGATTTTCTTAAATAAACATTATTTTACAGCTATATCGTAATAAAACATAATATGTCACAATATTAAATCTGAAGTCATTGTGATACTGTGCATTTTTCTAAATTATCGCGATAATTCTCTACTGCGAACCTTGTATTATCAGAGTATAACTGAATAGTTAATTACAGTTAACGAGAAATAAAGTGGCAAATCAAAAACATTCAGGCATAATGGAATCTACTAGAAATCTCGACGAACAGGTGTTAAAGAGTTGCAAAGTTATTCATATAGTATCGGTACTGAATGAATGAAAGGCTGTTTCGCCGCAGGCTTCAACTACTTGTTCCGCATAAACAAACTAGCAGACGGCAAACAAGGTCAAATCAAAACGGGTGGTTTCAACCAAGTTCCTTTAGCCCCAGAATTCAGGAATAGTATTAGCTGTATTAAACTATAATCGTTTTATAGAAATAAAAGTGAGTATTTCAGTGATTTATTAGATTGAATATTACTCAAGCCGATTTAATGCAAAAGTTGTAAACGTAATTTGTGAACGTCAGAAAAGAACCACTTCACTTATCCATATGATGATTTGTTTTCTTTATCTTTACTGCATCAAGATTGTTTTCTTTACCATATTTATCAAACAGAAGTCTATTTGTCACATTTTTGTGGCTTAACTCGGGGTCTTATCTTGGGGGAGTTTACACAATGTTTTGTTTGTAGCACTGTAGGTGGTTTTGTACAACGGGCCCTTCTGTAGAGTCCCTCGTTATTATTGTCGCTACTGTAACACGTTGTAATGCTTCCAGAACCATGAGCACTGCGCCCGTCTCCAAACCCAGCGGCATCAAGCCACCCACGTCACGCATCGCCAAACCCACTACAGGCAGACCGAGCATTTCAAACGGATCGAGTAAGTTGCGTTATAAGTAGGATTCACTCGTAGACATTGAATTTTTGCATGGGATAACGTAGATGAGTCTAACAATGGACGCAGAGGTAGTGAGGCTGTGCCGCCGGTTTCAAGGAAATTCTCGGGTACTACTGCGGGTATGTTGTTTCAATGTAGTTTTGTAATTTCTGGAAAATGCACGAGTATGTTGTCTTGTAGAGCATGACGGTAGTGGTGGCTCGGAAGTGGTCGTAGATGGTGACGCGGTCGGGGAACTTCGCTCGTTGCCTGGAAGTCGGAAGACGAGCGAACAGCGTCGAATGTCCGGTACGTACCCGTGTTTTGGAGCATGTGCATACCTTTTGTTTAAAATGTGCATCGTGTTTTGTTATGCTTTATGTTGACTGTGTTGTCCCCGCAGATGGTAGTGCTATAGATCCGGCTTACGAGCTCGCACGTCGTCTTAGTGAAGCGGGTGTTCGTCGCATGTCAGGTATTTGTTTATTATATGTATAGTCTACCACATAAGATATGGGCTCCCAGTTTTTTGCCTGTATCTTTTGATATTGTATCTTTTTAACGATGACATTTTGCTTGAAATGTCGTCTTATGTACTAGAATCTAGATGTAAATTTTCAAACAGTTCGAACGAATAGTTATGCTGATATTGAATGTCGAAGCTTGGAGCAGCGTGCTGCAGTGAACCCTTGTTCTATGTGTTAAACTGTACAGTATTTATTATAATATAGCATTCTATATAGTCAATTTACATTATATATTGTTAATTGATTTACCGTTGGTGCGCGCCTGTAGAGGCATTATAAAAATATTAAACTTACCCAACTAATTAAGTCCATGTAATGAGTTAGTTACGATAATTACCTCGTAATATTCTGCAAACTACTGATTCTCCCTTTGCGGAACACAGTTACTGATAATTTTTTTAAACCCCTTTTAACTAGATGCTGGTTTGATTTTAACCGCCGATACGGATAGTTTTATCATCGGGGAACGTGTTTATGTCAACGGAGTCAAGCCGGGCTCTATCCAGTTTATCGGCGAGACGAAATTTGCGCCGGGAGAATGGGCTGGCATCGTCCTGGACGATTTCACAGGTACTTAACATATCATACTAACGAACCTATCCATTCAACACGGGTTTGATAACTTTTTAATGTTAACTTTTTTTTAAACGGGAAGGTAAAAACGATGGATCAGTTGGAGGTGTCCGTTACTTCCAGTGTCAGCCCAAACGCGGCATATTTTCGCGCCTGACCAAGCTGACAAGACAACCTCTAGATGCGGCTACTTTAGCAGCCATGGCTGCTGCACAGGCAACAGGAGAAGTACCGTTTTTTCTCCAGTAATTCTATCCCGCTGGATTTTTTTTAATTAGAATATTCCTTTTTGTGGTCATAGGCTTCGCAAAGCCTTGGGGAGGCAAGTTTTGCCAAACAGCGCAGTCCTTCACCCTCAGCAGCAAGTCATAAGTCTTCCAGCCCTGCTCCAGGTACCTAATCAATAGCGCCAACGGTCTGTTACATTTGTACTGGAATAAAAAACAGCTAATTTTGATGATATGAATAAGTATTTCGGCAATTGGAATAAAAGTATAATAAGAATATTATCAATTATAAAAATGCAATCATTAAGTATAAGTAAGTTGCCCTCAGCAGCAAGTTCACAAATCTTCCAGGCCTGCCACAGGTACTTGGTTTATCATGCGCCGGTCACATCGAATGAAGATAAAAAAAAACACAACAAAGTTCGTATAGTATAAAAACTGGACATCGACAACAGTAAAAAGCAATACAGCTAAATAATAAGTCAGTGTAATAAGACTTAAGTTTATAATGAATCCGAAGTCCTATATATTAGCAATACAAGGAATGGTTATATTCGGTGGTAACGAAACCAAAGTTGTAAAGTTGCTACGGTAAATTACAGCCGTATGATTGTTTTCCAAAGGTACCCCAACTGCTGCAGCCACCAGCCTGCAGTCCCTCGGAGAGCTTCGCCTAGGAGACCGTGTCATTGTTACCAGCTCCCAAGGTTCCAAGACGGGAATCCTTCGCTATCTGGGTACCACCGAGTTCGCCAACGGTCAGTGGGCCGGCGTCGAATTGGACGATCCCGTTGGCAAGAACGATGGCGCTGTTGGTGACAAAAGGTTGAAATATAATTAAGAATTTGACTAGATGGTTTATTGTTATTTATAAGCAATTATTAACGCAATTCAATTAAATAACTTCTATGGTAAAGTACTAGTATCGGTGATAAATTTGCACTATACCTGTCCAGCTGAAAACCCATCTGCTGGACAAAATAGATGTTCTTATAATGCACCTTGGTAATAGTAAGTTCGTTCACACTACTGTTGTCAGTTTAAGTTATATATAACTGAGCTAAATGAACAAAGCGAGCAAGTTAAAGATTTGTCGTAATAACATCGGAAAAATCATACCATATTATAACGAATTAAATTAAGTTGTGAAAGTATTAGAACTTTATCATGACCTACAGTAAATACATGGCAGTATAATGGCAGGAAAATATCATAAAATAAAAGTGATAAGTAAAATAACAGTGTAATGTGACCAAAAATACAGCAGTAGATAATTAAAATAATAATTACAGTACTACATTACCATTCACCGTGGTATTTCTTTAACCTGGGTAAAGTACCCTACATAAATTTTACCGAAACCTCGGGGAAACTTGATGTCTGGCAAACTAGAATCGTAATTTGGAAAGTACAGACTGGACTTTTTAAATTTAACTTGTTATTTTGTAAACAGATATTTTGACTGTCCACCCAAATACGGCCTGTTCGCTCCAATCAGCAAAGTGACTCGCTCGCCGGCCAACAGCATGCGAAGGACTTCTGCAATGATGAACTCGTCCATGATTTCCAACCGCTCCGGCCTGGTGCGTCAGGGTACTCGAGACTCGCTGGGCAGCGCGTCGGTCATCTCGGCAGCTTCTCGAGCCAGCACGGCCGTCAGTAGGGTAAGCACAACGCCGAGAACACATATGAGGCTCGGAGTAACGTCACTAACACAAACAACCGCTCAGAGAGCACAAACACAGGTAACCAATTTTAACCAAATACCAATGCGCAAGTTTCTCTATTAACTTGTTAACATACAAAATTCCCTGTTAAACTATCCAAGGATAACAACAACTCGTGAAAATTGACAACTTGCGCAATTGGTTCTACGATGCCGTAATATGGCTTATATGTTTGCCTTGATTGTAGCATGAAATTGATGATAGCCGTCGTAGCATCTCGGCATCGCAAGATCTATCAATGGCTACTTTGTCGACTGTAAAATTGGTTAACCGAACCATTTAACGGTTTTGCGAGACCAGGGTTCCAAAATGAATGAAATTCGTATCAATTTGATCTCTTTCGTTATCATGTCCATGCCAGAATTATCATTTCTTATGGGAAAATATCTTCATTTTTCCAGTATCTTGTTTCTCCGATAAGTTATTAATTTTAAATAAATCGTTCTTCAGTTAGGAAGTACATGTGAAACCAGTCGAAGCTTTGATATTCTATAGAATGCTAGCCGTGAACCAGTATAGCTTGACGCTTTAGTGCAGTCCGGAGCAAAGTAAAAACGAGCGGGTTTCTAATGGCGGGAAATTATTATCATTTTTAACTTTCAGGATTTTATTTTGTCAAAATTTACCAAGCGATTTCAACACAACTTGACGAGTTTATAATATACTACTAGTTCTACACCGGGAATTTGTTGTGTTGCTCCGTCTGTGCGATTGTTTGTTTTGCTCTAGACTGTACTTCCCGCTACAGCTGCAAAGAAGAGATGTCTTAGATAATCTGTAGCTGCATGGCGCATGTTGTGTTTACACCGTTTAAAGCTCGTTCAGATATTTGCATTTTATGTCAGGCTAACTCGCTAAACAACCACTGAAGTGAAACAGGTGCTATTTTCGTTTTTGAAATCAATCCTACTAAACAAGTTAACCCATTTTTTCTGCAGTGAAACTAATCTAGTTTGAAATTGTTGCCCCTTTTATAGAAGACAAGTCGACCGTCGGCAGGATCGGGTTCCTCGCAGAATGCCCTCGAGGTAACATATGTTTTGAAAAGTCCCAGTTGTTATATCTGCTTGTCGTGCTTTTTACTAGCATATAAAACTAACGCTTTTTTTTGTTCTTTTTCTCATAAGCAAAGCGTATATGACAATATTCGGGCTGAGTTGTGTACAGGTGGACGGAGCTATTCATCCCTTCTTCGCTCTCCCTAACTTCTAAGCCTCACTAATCCAGCCGCAGTTTAATCACGTGAAACAAGTCCCGAGTCCTGCGTGTTAATTTAAAAATTGATCAAATTTGTGACGATCCAGGGGAGCGGAGAGATGGATGGCACCGTCGACACTGATGGATGTTACTAGAGTTACGACTGCGACTTCAGCCTATTTCTGGGAGGGAACTTTTCAGATCTAGCCGGGAGAGGGGGGAGGGCTACTTAGTAATTTTCTAAACTAATATATTAAATGAATTTAAATTTTTTTTTATAGAGAGGCTAGATTTTGGTAATGCTAATAAAGTAGTAGTGGTAGTTCAAAAGAAGCCAAACTAATCTTGTCCACCTCTAATCGAGTCTAATGAGAGGAGAATTGAAAATAAACGGTACTAAAATATAAAAAAATGCAAAAGTAGAGTTATGGTCATCTTGAGTTAAACAATATTATCCTACATGAAATGTTCCCTAGTAATAATAATGCGACGGTAATGCAGTAATTATAATCCATTATACAATTAGTAAATGGTCCGCATAACGTTATCTTGAATTGCAAATTTAAGTTGACTATAATTAACTTTAACTACGAGTGGGTTTGTTTAGGTGGGACAGTTAGTTTACATTCACTGTACCGGTTTTGTTGTAAAATTCTTAACGGTACTGTATCGTGGGCATGTGTGCACTCGTAAACGTTTTGGGAAATAGAATTGAAATTCTTGCTCAGGATCTCTTGCGCGAGAAAGAGAAGCACATCGAGCAGCTTTTAAAAGAACGAGAGATGGAGCGCTGCGAAGTGACACGAGCAGCAGCCCAGGCGGACGAAGCCGAGCAGCAGGCTGCGCTGTTGAAACGGCAGCTGGAGGAACAAGGGGCAGAGACTCAGACTAAATACCAGCGCCTCGAAGAACTGTACCGAGCTGCCGAAGCTGCACGAGCTACTCTTGCGGCGCAGGTTGACGATTTGCAGTTTCGTATTGAAGAGCAAAACATACAAACTTCGGAATTTGAGGTAAATATATTAACCGCAATATATTTAATTACAATTAGTTAACCCGACGTAATCTGAGTTACCCGTTTTAGAAGGTCAAATGTAGGTAATCACTTAATTGAACCGTTATTAACTAAATATTTATTTAAAAAATAGTACACCATGAGGAAAGTAAAAAAGAACTTGATACACCGGGTTGTTTCGATATCGCGATGCCCTGATATCGAAATGATGAATACGATTATGATCAATACGATTGCAATACGGTATATGTACCGAGACCCAAAAAAAAACAACATTATGTTGAAATTTCGATATCGATATCGGTATATTGGATAACTTTGCTGAAGAAAACTGATATCGATATAAACGATACGATGTTTCAGCATTGGTTTTCAATACTGATATCGTTTCCTATATGGTAACGATATGGTACGTCGAGGCCAAAGAGCACCGAAAAATTGACATTCAATACCAGTTTAGCGTTTATCCGGCAACCCTATTGATACAGTAATGTTATCCTGTAATGCAGTGATTGGCAAGGAATACGTAAAAATCTAATAAGAGTGTCCAAATAGTTGATAACATCCAGTCCACTCTTAAACTGAATTTAATTAAATTTCACATTAAATTAAATCGGCAGTTAAAGAGACACACTAATTCTCTTAAACTGAAAATAATTCATCAAATAGTATGACGTGCCGCTTATGTCGATAACCCAAACACTTCTATGAATTTATAAAAATTGATTAATTCAATCTAATGTTGATTTAATTGAATATAATTCTTTAAAATTAAACATAATATTAGTATTGAAATTAAGGTGTCAAAAACTGTTCATTTAGGCCAAAGAGAAGGAAATGACTGCGCGGAAGGAGGAACTCGAAAAGCAGCTGGAAGAGGAGAAACACCGAGTTGAGCAGCTTGAGGTCGAAGCCCAGCGTTGCTTCGAAGCCGAGGAGCTGGCCACCCGCTACAAGGACGAACTGGATTCCATGACCAACGATTTCCAAACAACGAAAGAGAAACTCAAGAACCTGGAGGAGAACGCAGCTTGTGCTGCTCTCAACGAGACGGAACAACTAGCACATCTTCAGAGCAGAATCCAAAGTCTGCAGCAGACGCTAGAATTACTCACCTCGCAGACGCGAGATAAGGATCAAAAGATTACCGAGCTGGAATCAAAGT
>JAIQCU010001959.1:0-14775 GCA_022114935.1 Leptestheria dahalacensis
ATCTACCTACCTATCCATCTATCTATCTACCTACCTATCTATCTATCTATCTATCTATCTACCTATCTATCTATTTATCTATCTATCTATCTGTCTATCTATTTAACTATCTACCTATCTATCTATCTATCTTCTTATCTATCTACTTGTATATCTATCTATCTGTCCATCTATCCATTCGTCCATCTATCCACCAATCCATCTATAAAGCTATCTATTTTTCTATCCTACTTATCTATCTATCCATGTGTCTATGGGATCCAATGCACTCTTGCGCCCGTATTTAATCTATATAACAGCGGACCGGCTTGGTATTTCTTTAGAGACCGGATCCAACAACAAGACAAAGATGAGAAGAGGGGAAGATCCCGATTCTCCCGTATACAAATATAGAATATCCGAGGGTTTTCGGCAAAGGCGGGGTTCAGGCCTATATATCATGTGTGCACATGCGACAAGAAAACGAATCCACCCTGCTTGAGAAGCTTTCTCCTTTCTATATTCTCCGGATCCCTATCGTGAAAAGAATTTTTTCAATTATAAATCCCTTTTGAGTACTTCTATCGTGGACTTCCGAAAGTCCATCTTTGAGGGGCTTATTTTTAATAAGTTGTCTATTTCTTCCTCTTTTACAACTGACAGCATAATACTGCATGCCATTTTTGACATCTCGTGATTATTAATGTGCTCTCTATACGGAATCGTCTGCCTGTTTAGCTATCCGTCTATCTATATATCTGTCTATCTGTCAATCTATCTATCTATCTATCTATCTGCTTCCATTTCAGTCAGTCTATCTATTGAACTACGCTATTTATCTATCTGTTTACTTACCTAACTGTGTCTCTTTTTCCGTCTGTGTATCTATCTTTCTATCTGTCTGTCTATCTATCTATCTATCTACCTATCTATCCAACTACTTCCAATTCAGTCAGTCGTTCTGTTTCAACTCCGTGTCCATCTATCTATGTATCTATCTGTCTACCTGCCTAACTTTGTCTTTCTGTCAATCTGTCTATTAACCTCTTGCTATTTAACTGTCATCCTGTCCTCTATCTGTCTATATGTTTTGTCTACCTAGCTATCTTTTTTCTCTGTTACCTGTTTTAACCATAGGTGTCTACCTATCTACCTACAATCTGTAGGTTTTTTATTGCATCACCCATCTATCTAACTCAAGCTATCTGTATGTCGGTTTCTTGTCTGTATATCTATTCGTCTGTCCATCTATCTACCTATATAACTGTCTATACAGCTAACTGTCTGTCTGTCTGTTCATCTCTTTATCTCTCTAAATAGCTATATATCTCGTATCTCTAACTATCTCTTAAGATCTGGTCTTATCCCAAAATATGTCATATATACCGTCGATGAAGACATGGGATATCTGTTTACATAAAGGACAAAAACAGCAGATGTTGTACAGAAGGTGCTCCGCGCCTTTGTTGTTTAATAAAAGTCTTTAACCAGAGGGAGACCCAAAAAAACTATTTCGATAGGTAAAATGATCCAAGGGCTTTGTCTCTCGCATTAATGACTGTATAGAGTTGTGTTGTAAACAGAAAGCTGCTCCGACGATATATTAAAGCGGAGACGAGGCTCCAGCAGGATACAAGGCGCTTCTAATGTCAATTAGAATTGAGTTACTGCGCTTTGGCTTGGAGAGGGAAGGAGAAGTGGAAGAACGACTTTCTAAGCGTGTAGACTCTTTTAACGAGATTGTCCAGTAAGGCGCGAAAACTTCTCCGATTTGTACAGACCATGCACTCTTCAACAAAAAGACGGATAGCAGTTATGTCATTGGCGATAGAAGAAGTGGTTTCAAATCGACCATAAATAACGTCAATTCCCCCTCTTCTCTAGAAACTCGTACGGCTTTTGAACAATAAATTAATCCCAATGACAAAGCGCGTTCAGTGTCGAAGATACGTCCTTTTGTCGATGAGTTATATACCAACCAATTCAAAAGACGTACCTATCAAACGGCCCAGTACGTTTATAGTGTTAATCATCCCGTGAGATATTTTGATGAGAGAACAAACAACGTAGTCTTTTTACACTTTGGTTATTTTCAACGTGTTGACTTCTTCTGTTCCTTGTTGGTTTCTTAGCGAGGGTATATCCATTGTCCAAGCAAGTCGCCTTCTGGAAGGCCGGCAAATAGAAGGGGATGGTCCCGACTGCCCACCAGCGATAAGAAACTGTAAATAAACTGGCGCGTCGTCTTGTGGTATAGGCCACCACGGGAACCTTTCCCATTCTGAAGTTAGATTACTACTACAACGTTCGGCAATATACCGACTTTTCTATAGAAATCGTTCTCGTCCAAGACAGCCGAATGATTCTTTCAAACACTGTCCTATACACGTTTCAGAAAAAGTGACAGAAGTCGACTTAAGTACAACAGTTTGATATCGAAATTTATCACAAATATTTGGTCGGAAAATGTACGTTCTATCTATGGCATGGCGTTTTCGTTCTAGGTCTCATTTAGCTTGGTAACGTCAAGTTTCCCCGTTGGTTACTATTGGAGCTGAGATAGTGCTGAGATTGGAGCGCAGCACATGTTCTGTTACTTCAGTATCTCTCTTTTTATTTATCCCGCGCCGGCGCCTTTTTGTTCATTTCTCGTTGTTAGAAAAGAACATACACTAAGTGGTTCCATTCTCTTCCTCTATAGCTCCCTAGATGAAATGGTGTCCACTGGCTAATGACCAAACCGGTTTGATCATGGCTAATTCGAGCAGACCAATCAGCTGCAATCAACAACTCAAGTCATTCACAGGCGACACTGACAATATCAGCGTGTCGTCCTCATCTGACTGCGTACATCTCAACGAGACTCTTAGTGATGACAACAGTCCTTTCTTCTTCTATGAGGTAAGACTTGGAATAAGGTTCCGCTACATGTGTTTTTACGTTGCCTAATGTTGGGACATTCGGCCAAGTATGAGCTCTTCAATCTGCGGAAAGAGCTGCTAGAGTGCGGGGCTCCGCACAGTAACATCCCAATGGTACATCCCTCCATACTAACCCCTTGTGAGCATTACTGGCTGTAACACGAATACACCCAAAGGTGTCCATTGCAGATACAAATGTGTGGGTCAGTCTCATAAAAAATTCATAGCTTGATTCTTCAGAAGCCGCTGCCACACACCATTCAATTCACGTAGACGATGAACCTTCGCCAAAACCGTATATATAACCCACACGGTTGTATACACATCGACAAGAATTTCTCCTCTAGTGGTTTTCTTTAGATGCCAAGAGAAAACCTCGTATATCTGTCATTTGATTCCAACGGTTTGGGTATATCCTCTCTACCACAGCACCGATGGAAAAAAATATTAGAACCTTCCACACCCTGGGAATTTATAGCACTGACCTTCCTGTTTTCAGATTCGAAACATTAACGCGTTTTCTGGGTTGGCGACTAAAAGCGAAAAAAAAAGATTGGAGAGCAAAAACAGTTTATACAAAAAACTACGGACCGGAATGCGCGTCTTGGTGAGAACAATATGTCTTCCCATTACAACTGCTTTGGGCTGGCTGTGCAAGAAAATCGCTACCGGAACTGCCAACTGGATCGATGGGGATGAAACAACAAGAATGCTGATCACCCAATAGAATAACAATTTTCTTCCGGACACCATGGAACCAGCAGCTGTAAAAATAAGAAGAAAAGGATTATAGTGCTCGGGCAGCACCAAAAAGTATCAAGAAACTTGGCCAGCAGCTCAGCATTGTCATGTCAACAGTGTGTCGTTCTGTGTCGCGCTGTGGATGGAACCCCGAAAAGCTATCCATCAGTAAACAAAGGCGACAATGCCCACGTCGCATTGCGCGCACCTCTTTGCGACGTATATCGTCTGTCTTTGTCGCCATCGGACAACTTGTACTACTCTTGCTACAAGCTTTTTTCTTTGAAAAAAAGATCTTGTGTCCATCTAAAACAGAATGTCTTCAAAACGTCAGTTCAGTGGAGGAGATATGCGCGAAACATCTGCAAGCCAAATCAATCGAATCAGCGTTATGTTTTTATGCCGCGCCAAGTCGCAACTCTGAACGCGTTCTTGCGGACGGAATAGTTGAGGATTGCCCATTCATGAGATCTGATTATTATGCAGCATCGATGACACTCATCTGTCTTCACGGCCCCGCTTGCAATGATGAAAGACTTGTTTCGCTTCCATATCCAAATACTCTCGCAAAGCAAACACTTACAGCTCGCTGATCCACGAACCTTCATAACCTATAAAGTAGAAAGGGTCTTTCTGTGCAGCACCCACTCTTTTGACAGTGAAGATTATGCGTTACTCCATGTATGGATACTTCTGATACGATCCCTTCGAACAAGCGTCCTCATTATAAAGAACGTATTGCTCTTTTATCTCCTGACTTTTAAGACTTGCTCGTGCACGGGCCCAAACCAGTGTGCATTGTTCCTATCAACAGGGATTACGATTCCATTAAAACGGACCCTTGGTCGATTTTACTACTTTTCATTTGGGTACAAAGCGCCCTCTTACTTAAAATGCCAATGGTGAAAATATGTACGTATAAGCTATTCCCTGAAGGAGAGATATCTCGAACAAAGGGTCGGGCTGGAGGTCAGTTTCGATCGCGCGCCGTAGCGGCCAGCAAGATTGGACCGGCGAACGTTTTCACATACGTTGTCATGTTAAGAGATCTTGTGTGCTTAGGGCGATCATTCCAGCTTTTCAGTCCCCCCTTCCCCGCAATCGGACAAAGAAACACCCAATCTCGAAAAGATTCTCGCGTCGTTTTCTCATATACCATTTCAAGAGAGGCAACGATATCTTAATGTAAAACTCTCACAACTAAAATGTTTGTATTTAGGTATTTAACTTTTCAACTGTTTATGATAAGAGGAAATGACACTTCAGCAATACTTGGGATAGAAAAGAGATTTCAAGAAATACAGTTTCCAGAGCAGAGGATTACACATGCTGTAAGTGCTTCTAGGGGCAACAGCAGTCTGATACGCGTAATAATTGGGCTGTGTGTAAGAATAGGGCTGTTGTTGAACGTAGCCTTGTTGCGCGGGGTACACGACGGGCGCTGGTCCATAGGCTGGTCGCGGGTAGTAAGCTGCAGGAGCGGGTGCTACGGTCGGCGAAACTACCGGTCGAGGAGCTATCGGAACTGGAGTAGGAACCACAACTGGAGGCATAGTTGGGACCACAACTGGAGGTAGGGTAGCATTCGTCGTAACTGGTGTAGTAATACCGCCTTCCTGAATCTGGTCCGTTGCATTGGTGGGGAACTGCCTGAACGAAACTGTTAAAGGAAAGGGTTTATTATTTATTACGCGGAGCTGCCATTAGTATATTACGAACCTGGACTTTCTGCCCCTACAGAGACTTCTACGGGTCTCGTCCCAGGGGGCGCAGCTTCATGGGGGGTTAGGAGTTTTTGCAGAAGTCCGCTGTTCATTAGCACAGATTGCTGCAGTTCTTGTTGCTGTTCCAGCTGGTCTTGGATCCGGTGGATCTCCTCCAAGATCTTCTCGTTTGAACTGGGCTCTTTGGATTTTCCCTGCTCCTCTACTGGTTCCTGTGGTTTCACTTGCTCCTGCTCAGGGGTTTCGGAGGCTTTTTTCGCGTCTTCGCTGTCCTTGGATATTCTCGAAATATCGATGACTACAACGTCGTCCTTTCTGTCGCTTTTAACTGACGCTGGAACGGCCCAGCCTTGAGCTAGCACGGTTAAGAGAATGACAAACCTGATGGCCTCCATTTCCTTTAATTTGGCACCCGGAAAGTCGTTGCAGTGCTGCGCCCGGTACGAGAGACAGGCTTTAAATGACCCCGATGAAATCGTGCAGGTCAGTTTTAAAGGGTTAAAAAAAGGGGTTTCATCTACAAAATGACCGACCTGCAAACGTTGAAACTTGACCCGTATACTTTCGTTTTCCCTTACAGTGAAAGCGTCCTTCCCGGAAAGAGAAATCTTTTTCTCGTCTTGTACCCCCCTCCCCTCTTGAAGTGTTTTACCATTTCAACAGATTTTGGGGAAATTTGTACTATTGTTATTACTTTTTTCTAGAAAGAACAATTGGCATTCCTCTGGATTTTACTCATTCTCATCGTTGTTGGTAACTCGGCAGTGCTTGTTGGATTGAGTTTTTCGAAAGCACGCAAGTCTCGTATGAATTACTTCATCAAGCATCTTGCAGTTGCAGGTTTATTCTAACCTTTTAAGTGCAGTAAGAGAGGCATTGTCCTTACTGAGAAAACGTTGTACTTTTCACAGATTTAACGGTGGGCGTCATCAGTGTACTAACCGACATCGTGTGGAAAATTACGGTTTCATGGCACGCTGGTAACATTGCCTGCAAGATCATTCGCTTTTCTCAGGTGAGTTACTTTTCAACTACCTCGTGTTGAGCTCTCATTTCGCGTGTGGTAAACACTGCTAACTTGCAAGCACGGTCTAATAAATCTGCCATAAGCACTTCATAAACGTCTTGCAAAAACGGGCCGACCCCCGCAGTTGATCAAGAATTGTTTTCCAGCCACAGATTTTCATTCTCATTTGCGCGTGAAACTGGGCGACATTTTTATGAGTTGCTGCTTGTTCGCACTATAGCAAAGCTCTTCTCTAATCCCCCGTGGCGACTCGAGCTGAGATTGCATTCGCCCCTCTTTTCTGACAACAAATCTTTTCTCTTTTCCTTTCCACCCTATAAAGTCTTTCGGCTCCCATTTAGCCCCAGTTTGGCTTGGCCACAATGCATGCGCCCTTGTAAGCACAACTTTTATCACTTACACCCATAAGTGTCGCACTAGCGGTTACTCTCGGGTCTAATCGAGCGGCAAACCGTAACGGGGAAAGATTTTAGCATCAAATTAGTGCGCCTTTTACATATCCTATCCACACACATCTTGGGAATAGTCACTTTTCAAAGAACTTTGAATCAGTGCAGAAAAGAAACTCGGCAGTCTTAGATTAGATTGCAGCCATAGACCGCACTTTAGTGCTTCGAATTAAGTTCTCAGCGCGTACCCCATTGTTGGAGACTTAATGAACTTAGTCAGATGTTTAGTAATACTTTCCCCCGGTAATTAAGACCGCAGCAAAGTTGTGTGCTAGAAATCCCCATGCCTCTTAATTTCCTCTTGGCTTGTATACTTCGTTCACCTGGGAATCCTCTCGAAATGAACTGCCACTTAACAACTAAACCCAGGCTCTAAAACGGTTTAAAGTAAAATTAGAACAACAAGGTCTGCATAAGTTACCTTCCTATATTAAACGTCAACATTAATCCAGAAATTACAGTCTGCGTAATAACGTGTAGACATAATACCCACCATGTAACTGAACCAAGTACTCAATCACCTAAGGTATCAAGTGCCTGAGGTTATAAAAACAGCTGTACCATGTCATCCGTTAGATTCTGTTCATTTATTGTAGTGCTGTGTACCTTTTGGCCTAGCTTGGTATGTTGTGCTATGAATACGACTCACTCGAGTGGAACCCAGTCCTGCAGTCCATAAAGGGTCACGTATACATAGCGCACAACGGCGGCTATAGGTGTAAATCCTCTGACAGAATCTCATTCCTCTACTAATCGTGTCTATTTTCAACAGGCTTTGGTTACTTATTCTTCGACGTACGTGCTGGTGGCTTTGAGCATCGACCGCTACGACGCCATATGTCATCCCATGAATTTCAGCCGAGGCTGTAAGCTGCTCTTATTATTACGAATCATTTACTCTCGAAATTTATATCGCTATCGACGGATAGCTGTCGTTTTCATAATTCCCCTTGTCTATCCTCGGGGCGTGTATATAAAAAAAGTGCCTTTTACTCAAAGAGGCATCGATTACCGTGGCCTTTCTCTATTCAGAAACTGTATGGGTTTTGTGAAAGGCGCTTACGTTCGCAGTCGTTCCATCTCTATCTCTTTTAAACAGCAGATCATACGGTTCGATGAGAAAACGAAATAGAGACTCTTTATATCGCCCGTCTCCTTTTTTTCATTTTCTCGGGCTGTTAACATATTGTTATTTGTCTTTTTTTACACTCAAGCCTGCTTACACCCACCGGAAGCAGATTACGACTTTTCCCCATTGCCTTGTAAAAGTTTTTCTGCAGACACAACAAAAAAACGTCAAGTAGTTCGCTCTACTTAAACTTTACGCTGATTGCGCAGTCCTCGTTTAAATCAAGGAAGCCTTTTATTCACCACTTGCATCCATCCGTTTTCGAGAACTATATCAACAAAGCCATGTGCGTTGCGCTAACTTAGCGACATCTACTGTTGCCCTTGGTAACCAAAACTCTTGTTGACCTGATATACAATCCGCGCTTTCAGAAGTTACATTTGCAACGTTGCATATCTATAGACTTAACTGAGTACATGCACGTGCATCGTTGAACGAGCTCAAGGGCTAGATTTCCATCAACTTCTGGTATGGGGGGTTTATTCTGGGATCACTTTAGAGAGCGCTTAAACTTACCGTACATCCGTGTCCTGGTAATTCGATTATGAGTATAGCGCAAACATGCATAAGGAGCTTTGTTTGCGGTTCATCATTAAAGTGAGCGCAATTCAAACATTCTCCCTCTGGCTTGCATACAGGGAGAAGGGCTCGCATATTGGTGTTTGTAGCGTGGCTGCTGAGCGCTGTCTTCTCCATACCCAGTTTGATGTTGTACGAAGAGAGCTGGATTCAAGATCAAACAACACAAAGTATGATGCTCCAGTGCTGGATTGATCTGCCGTACCCGTGGCAGTGGCAGGTCTACATCACTCTGATAGCCGTGGGACTGTTCTTTCTGCCGGCCATCATCATCTCAGCCTGTTACGTGGTTATTGTCAGAACCATCTGGGCTCAATCGGTGGCTCTCACTACTACCAGTCCCTCCAGTAACCGTGCACGTAATATCGACCGTCTTTCTTCTCTTTGAAACTCAAACTTCTAACAATATAGATATAAGTAGATGAATATGTATCATGTAATTGCAATCTTAAACAACAGGGCAGAAAGGTACACCCAGCGACCTGGACGAGGACCAAGATAGCCGCAGAGCCAGCTCCAGAGGAATCATACCGCGCGCGAAAATCAAAACCGTCAAAATGACGTTCGTTATTGTTTCAGGTAACTCATTACTAAACTAGAATACATTATGAAACTAAAAACAAAAAACTTAAATATCTGCCCAAATTTCGGGCAGTGTAGATAACCTACAGTCAGTTTTTGTTGATACAAAGTCATGAGTTTGAATAGCTTCACGTAACACAAGATGGCGTTTTGAGCAATTAAAGTAAATAGCTGACCTTTCCGTTGCCTGTAACCTACAACTACCATGCCCGCAGGGCAAACTGAAAGCCAGGGTTCATCATGCTGAACTCTTGCCCATAAATACATTTTCTCTTTGTATTTGCACATGCAGTATTCATCCTGTGTTGGTCACCATACATCGTCTTTGACATGCTCCAAGTCTACGATTTTTTACCCAAGTCCAAGACCATGACCGCGGTAGCAACTTTTGTCCAGAGTTTGGCTCCGCTCAACTCAGCCGCCAACCCGTTGATTTATTGCCTTTTTTCGACTCATTTGTGCAAAAATCTCAGGTTTTTCTCCTCATTTCTAATATCGCATGTAGATTTTGGCAAAAGTGCAATCATCCTTACTTTAATTACTATCTGTTTCTTACAATGCATCGCTTAGAAAGATCCCAGCCGTGCAGTGGATAACCAGGAAAACGTCCGGGGTTCGCCGACATTTTAAGGCCGGAAACACGTGCGCCTCAAACAATATCGATCATAACGAAGATCGATCACCCAGGCGCCAAGTGTCGCGTAAAGCAGCACCGGCTGCTACTGGACGAAGGCAGGCGACTTCAAAAAACGATCAAAGTAAATGTTTACTCCAAAGAAACGACAATTCTACTGCTCGACCCAAAGTGACATCGTCAGTGTAAAAATGTTTGACTGAGATATATTTTTTAAATGTTAAAATCTATCACAACAAATGGGTGAATGATATCTGTGTTCATCTATAATTACAATTAACCCTTAAAAAAAAGATGACCTTTGTAATCTATAACGAGAGGAAATTACACTAGAAGACAATCTGTGTTATCTTTCCAGCCGCTGTAAAATCGTCATTGTCTACTTTTCAATACAAACTACCGTTTCAAGGTTAACGACTCAAATATTATCACTTCACGTTCTTCGAACTAAAGAACCTCAAATACTTTGCAATAAAGATTACGAGTGAAAGACGCAGAGAGACCTGCGACGGGATAGTCGGCGGCCACGTAGAAAGAACTTCAATATATTTCTTGTATCCTCTTCACACTACACCTCCAATGATTTTTGTTGTTGTTGAAATTGCTTGAGAGAGGGGGAGGAGAAAAAAATCATAAACAAACTGTGGGAAATCAATTTATGCTCCTTTTGTTTTCTGTTGGAATTCCTTTTTAGCAAGTTTCGAAGGTCGGTCGTCGGGGCTGTTGCTTCGGGCTTGTCTGATCCGTCGACTACTGTGAGCCGTACGATTGTGTGCTGTCTGTGTTGCTGCTGCTGCCACTACTGTTTAAGGTCTGTTGTTGGTCCTTGAGGTGTTTTTCAATCTGGGCAAAAAGTACATGTCGTGAGACTTGGCCCGCTCCAATCACGGAAACAAGCGACGGCGAGATACTTACAATCTTCCTAACGTGCGTAACTGCTTTGCTTTCAGCGCCAGTGACGTTTTCAGGCATGTAGGGCGGATGAATGACCACTGAATCCATAACTTTAATATCCTGGCCTTCCCATACGACATCGTCGATGCTGCGATAAAATAAAAAACGTCAATGGCACGCTTGTTTAATGTTGATATTAAACTCGCTTACGTTTTCTTTATAACATTATAGAGCCTGACGCCCTCGTGTGTGGCGCCCGAGGTTAAAGCCTTGATAATGTGGCGTTTCTTCTCCAGTTCCGACCTCGCCCGCTTCTTAAGCTGCGACAAACAAAACGATGATTTCAGCGAAACCAAGTGCGACTGAACGCTACGCTACCTTTTCAACGTTTTGAACCGGATGTGGCGGCGGGGGAGACGTCGCCTCCTTCTTTACTTCAACGTTGCTAACTTGGCTGAGGTTGACGACGTGGACGTCGTAGAGTAGAGGGCGTCCAGTGGCTGCTGGACTTTCTGTGGAGGAAAAGAAAGGGCAAACAACATGGTATGAACAAACGATTGGCTTTTTTAAAAAATACTCCATATTCTAAAGTGTATGATGCAAAGAGCCCGGCAGAAACAGATTCACGTGAGACACTTGAATGAACGGATAAAATGAATGAAAATGATTACTCAATATAAGCATTTTAGTGGGAACATCGTAGGCGAGCACTTCGCCTTCAATATCTTCATTATAGCAGGTCCTACATGACACAATACTTCCGACAGAGAAGTAGTCGTTACCCTCAGACGCCATATTTTGGTAGGGCCGCTAGATTCAAATACACAGTTGCCAGATATCACAATTCGAATTTTTATTTTTTAATTTCTAATGCTCTTTTAGGAAAAGAATAAGACGTTAATAAATATTAAAAATTTGACATTAAAATTTGCTTTATTATTTTCTAATAATAGAACATTTTAAATTTGTAAATAATTAATTATATTATAGGACGAGTAATTTTGATTAAATTATATTTTTGTTAACGTACAACTTTTTTCAAATATGAATCTTAGCTTTCTATTCCTATTTCGTTGCTTTAATTAAAATATGAAATTAATTAAAATATGAAATTAATTAAAATTAATTATGCATTTTATTCTCTTACACTTAATTAAATATAGCTTTATTTTAATTTTCCATCGAAAGAATTAGTCAATGACATTATTCATTTTGGCAGATAGACATTCTGTGTCTTTATACAATATTTAACTTAATTTGCATCCTATTCACTTCAGCGACTTTAACTAATCTCTCTTAACTTTAACTAAAACCACTCTAAAACCAATCATACAAATTACGATATAATAACTAAAACTACTTCAATTACCATTCCTTTTGAGCTGATAAAATAACAAAATATCAAGTTAATTAAATAATCAATAACTAATAAAGTTAAAAACAATCAAATAAACAGATATTGGAACTTATGCGTGTATTTCAGCCCAAATTAACAGGACGCACGTTCATTTCAAGCTCCTCCTCCACTTTTGGCAGAAAACACTTTCACCGTATTATCGGCACTGCCGCTGACCATCAGCTCCGGATTGCTCCAGTCGCAGCACAGGATCTTGTCTTCATGGCCCGTCATATCGTACAGCGGAGCCCTGGGGCTGCGGCAATCCCACAGCTTCAGCAGCTGATCATGTCCTCCCGACACGAACAGATTCGAGTCCGACGGTGACCAGCGCACCGACGAAACCCAACCCGAGTGCGAGGTGAACGTTCCTTTGACCAGGGAGCCTTCCTGCGAGCGCGGATCGTACAGTCGTACGTGGCGGTCGGCCGACGCGGTGATCAGCGTCCGATTCAACGGTGAAAATGACACGGAGAAGAAGGACTTGTTGCCGACCAGCTCGGTTTTCAGACCGCCCAGTTCAGCGTCCCATATCTTGATGGTGTGGTCCCAGGACGCGGTGCAGACTTCGTTGGTTTCCAACCAGACGGCGGCGCTGACGGCTTCCTTGTGGCCCGGTAGGGTCATCAGTGGAGTCTACGAATTACTGTATTTCATTCACTTGATCTAATTCGTTTATTTAACTATTTAAGTTGATTCATATACACTTAATGTAACGTGTTATTCCATATACATATATGTTGAGTATTAGATGTAGATTTAGATATTGAATTATGCATTAATTAAGATAATAAACATTAAGTACTTATATATTTTATAGAATAATTATAGTTAACACAAGTTAATATTATTTTAATTTAATATTAATTGACTAAAAAGTTATTATACAATCGAAAATCAATGATATCTAACGTAGTAACGATATTCAGAGAAAAGCATAATTGCAGGTTTTTATATATTAAAGTAATTAAATATAATTTAATATTCTTTTATGTTAAAAGGAGTATTACTCGAGTAAGAGATTTGCCGTCCGACTTGGCTCTCTTCTTGGTGGCTTCTTTTTCGTGGCCCTCGTCCATCTTGTCCTCGTCTGTGCCTGTTGAAGTAAAAGCAATTGTATCTTTAATTCACTTGAAATTCGAATTAGGTTAAAATTTTTGAGTAAAAAAAGTATAAGAGATAATTACTCGCAGCCCAGATTTTCACGTAAGTGTCCCAGCCGCCCGTAGCGAGGTAGGACAATGAGGGATCGACGGCAACACACTCGACGCTCCGCTCGTGCCCGCGTCCGATGTGGATGCACTCGACCGACTCGGCTTTCAAATCCAGCTTCCAGAGCATAACCGTCTGGTCGTGCGAAACACTAATATTAAAAAAACGAAAGATTTCACCTTTTAGTTTAATTAATTGATATTACAGTTAATAACAATACTAACGGTAATTGAATAACGAACCTGGCAAATGTTGCAATTGGATCTTCATAACTAACCCAGGTTACGCTCTTGACAGGGCCGCTGTGTCCCGGTATCGTCAGTCGGTGGGTTCCGTCCACATTCCACAAGTGTAGCGTGTTGTCATAGCAACCAGTGATAATCCTACAAGGGACGCCATCAAATAAATTATCCCACTGGCTCAACCGTAACCATAATATACCATTCATTTAACGTATGCACAGCGGAAACCCAATCGTCGTGGTTCAAGCTGTCCTGCGGTTCGGGCGCTGGTAACCTCTCGACGTACTCGATGTCGACAACAGATTCGGTGCTAATGTCCTTCTGTTCGAGGTGCTCCTGAAGCGAGACGCGCAGGAACTCGCCACTGACGAGGAAGTCGAAGTCAACGTTCTCCCAGTCAGACTGCGACTCTGCAGCCATCGTAAACATAAGTCAAACACCATTATGAGAACTGTTCGACGTATCAATGTCAAAATTCATGATATCGATATTGTTTGTACATGTATCATATCTATGAGAACCTTGAATAGTAACGTAGAAATCAATATCAATATCACAATTTCCTTATGCTGAACAATGCTGGTCATTATCCCATACTTACAGGATACATCACACTTGCAATAGGCTTTACTTAAACAGATAGTTACCTCGCAGCAAACCGTTGACCAACGTGCTCAAATCGTCGACCCCGATGGCTGCGGGAATGGAGAACGTGTTGTCGGGTACTGCATACCTGCGAAACGACATTAACACTTATACCGAAGAATTCGAATTCTGTATATTAAAGTTAAGTTACCTTTCTTGTTTAGTGGAAAATCTGGCCTGTATTTGAGACACGCTGGTCCCTGGTGCTGCTGAAGACATTTCTATTTCAAGTTTGTGTTATTACAGTTCAAAATCCAACGACTATTTGTCTTTCTCCTGGAAAACTCGAGCAGCTGTTTAGTTTACTCTGATAATCTCTTTATTGCCTATGTGACAATGTGGAATAATTCTTTGCCAAGAGGGTTCGGCAGCAGCACACTCGTGCTCGTGTTGTTTTAAAATCGCACGGAAGCCGCCATGTTGTTTACGCAGAGTTGCCGCACTTTTTTCAAATCTGAATTCCAAATTGAAAACATTTACAACTAAAATTAATTTTTAATTTCCGTTTTATTCTGTTAAGCTGTGATTGCTTAAATTCATCGTAATATTAATTGATATTGATTTATACGTAACTCGATATTTTCCCAATTAAAATCACAATAATGTTTAGATCATTCTTTC
>JAIQCU010001960.1:0-14503 GCA_022114935.1 Leptestheria dahalacensis
CGCCAAAACGGGTTTACGGCGGCGGCGCATGCGGCACTCTGCCGCATTGCCGCATGGGCCAGTCCGCCCCTGGTAGCGAGTCAACTGCGAACTGTGAACTGGTAAAATGCGAACTCTGACCGCGAACTGACCACGAACTTAATCTCTGCTAACACCATGGTAAAATGCGAACGTCGGATTAACCTAGTCTGCGAATTCTGGTAAAGCTCTAACTCTGGCCTGCGAACTTAATTCCGGATTTGAAAAAAAAGGTTGACTATTAATGTTAACAGTCAATTCACTAACGCTGCATTAGAAATTAACGTAGGTTTTATTTGTGTTATGAAAGTAAAAACTGGGCGTGTTTGTTACGAGTGAATTTGCTTTTTCTAGTGAAATAATCGAACCGTTTACTGACGTGGCTACAATAGTTAAATTAAAAGATGTAAACTTAAGTATATAACACATTCTTGCGAGAAACGTAGTTTATACCTTAAAAACGAAAAACTGAATCTCCTATACATTATAATTTCCAGTAACACGCTGTATTAACGTTAATTTGATTACCAAGTCAAAATTGTATAAACATAATAGTCAAAATGTTGTACGTCAACATTTGACCGTTAGAACTCAACTTGGAACTCAGTTAACAACAGCTTTATTTTCATGCGGATTTCACTCCCACAGCCGTTACTAAACTTTCATCGGCTTTGGATCCCTTACTCTGGGATAAGGAGATTGACGGCAGAGGACATCTTTTCAACACTGTAAAAAAGGTCGACCAGTAATTGGTCGTTTAAACGACCTAAAACCGATGCTCTATTTTAGACCGATTAAAGCCTACCGAAAATTGATTCGGTTTGCCTTACCTAAAATCGGTAACTGGTGACCCAAAAAACGGTTAGTAAGAACTACCTAAAATCGGCAGTACTTACGACCAATACGTGGCTATTACAGTGCCGGCATTTAGGTCCTCCCTCTAGTATTTAGATATCTAGTACAGTTTAGTAAGTATACCACGCGAATTTCACGTACACGAACACAAATCATTGTATTTTAGAAGTCAACTACACACTTTGTTCGCCAAACAGCAAAGGCTATACCAAAACAACTAGATTTTAGGCAACTAAAAATGACCGACTTTATTTTAAAATATTCGGGCAAAATTCTCAACTTGCTCTGAAGAGGTGCTCCTTCACAGTTGACCAGAGAAACACAGATAGAATAAAAGGAGATTAGCGGTAGGCGCTAATCGACATTGTCGCCGGAAGAGGAGGGGCCTAGCGAGGTACACGTCAGCTTAGTGGCCATCAGTCAAAGGTCAGAGTTCGACCTGTCCAGTGCTCGCAGGCCGAACTGCTCGCAATGAACCAAGTCAATTTTTTTTTCTTCTCTCCCCTCTCCCCTTTCCTATCGTTTTTTTATACCTTTCCCTTTTTTCCTCTTGCGTTCCTCTCTTTCCTTCCCCTTCTTCCCTTATCGCCAGGGGCGGGAAAACTCTTGCCCCAAGGAACCGCGGCCCAGGGACAGAGTCAGGCCCGCCGCCTTGGCCAAGAGGACCTGGAAGAGGCACTGCCTGCAAACCTCTTCCGGTCACTCGGTCCGCCAAAAAGATAGAAAGAGCGATGGGTCGGTCGGACGTGATACCGAGTACCAAGGCCAAGCCGAAGCAGCGGCGACAATTGCTATTAAAAGCACCCACTTTGTAGAGCACGTTGTGTACCTTAGAGAGAAAAGAAAAACGGTTAACATCCTCGGTCACCGATACTTTTTTCGTTAATTTAAGCTCACCTATTATCCGTCGTTGCGTAGGCATGTTTTTCTGTCCACGAACACCGTAGGCTAATGTCCTGGGCAAACAATTTTGTTATTTCAGATATCAGGCAACAAATAACAAATATACCTAAGCATGAATCAGCAGCTGCCGTCTTCTTGCTTCTCGGATTCTGACGTAGAGTATTTCCAAGTCCTTTGTGTGTAGCCAAGCACGACTAAAAAAATTTTTTTAAAAATACATCTTAACTTCATGTTTCATTACTATAACAGGGACATTCAAAATAACAAGATCCTATTCCACGTGAAATTCCCAGAGTCTATCACACAGTAGTTTTTATACCTTCAAAAAGTAGACCCAATGATAGCTTCTTGTGGGATATTCAACTGAGTGCCTTCAGTCAGGAAGCATCATCGTAGATGGAGATCGGGAAACCTAGCCGAGACAACATATTACTTGCGGGTCAATGTCATAGGGCTGAAGACAACTTACAGTAGGCTGCTGCGTCAGGAACAGTTGACTTGGCAGCAACATTTGGCAGATGTAACACAGTGTTCAGACTCCTACTAAAGCTGTGACCCAAGTTTCCCCGAACAAGGTTCCCCGAATGCATCCAGCTCATAGAACGTTTCTTGAATGAAGTCAGCAAAGGCTGAGATATACAAAAAGTACGGTTTGAACATATAAAAAAATATCCACCTCACAACACATGCCAATACCTACAGTATTACAGCAGGTATCATAGCGAGCTGCAATAAAGTCCTCATCAGCGCCTTTGTTCCGCGTGATTTCGCGGGTTAACTTGACATCGCAGCAGTTGGTACAAGGGTTACACTGAACACAAGATAATTGTTTAATAAGAACTATGGTTTTCTTAAGTTTTCAAAGTACATACTGCTATGAGTGTACCGGGCCTGATGCAAATTTAACTTTAGTGTTTTTGTAATGGCGGCTTCCCTTGATTTGAGTCGTAGCCGGTCGAAGTCCCAGGACTGGGAAATTTACACACTGAGCTGAAGCACGCCATCTTTGACTTCATAAGCAAAGACTATAGTAGTACGTAAATCACCAACAATCAATTTAAAAATATCCCCGTAACGAACCAGACTGATTCGTTGACTTGAGGCGACCACGTGTTTTGACCGTTACACTCCGGCCTTTTCAACTTGACCGTTGCAGCATTTGCAGCTTGCAGCAGGCAGTTGAAAGTCGTCCACGCACTGTTGCCAGTTTTTTTTATTACACACACAAGATTTTGTAGATTACTGTACGTTCGGATCTGCAGCACTGATTGATGTTGGAATACTAGCTAGGTATATATATCTGATTATAAAAATAACTCTGTACTATACAAAAAATTGTTGTATTGGTAGAAATTGAACGGAAGCTGGGACGTGACCACAAACGCTTGATTTAATTCAGTTAATTAATTAAAAGTAGGGGTCTGTCAGATATTTGCAGTTGTTTTTACTTAAGAGCACTTCCACCTACTGATCTTGAGACGTTTGTACCTTTTCAACGCCTTCTGGTAGGATTCAAACTATAGTCAAAGCGCCAGTATTTCGACAACATGTCATGCCGTACACCGGAAAATGGATGACCTCTCGTGCCAAATTAAGGATAAGCTGTCAAATATAGAACTGGTAGCCAATAGATGCGAGCCAGTTGCCATCTTATGGTCAACTGGTTACCAATACTTGAGAGCTAGTTACCATTTTAAAAGACCAGATACCGTTTCTAGGGAGGTAACTACCAATTTTGAGCAACGGCAACATTTTACGCAATCCTCAAACTACCGGTTATCGGTAACCTTTTTTTTTTACAGTGAAATGTTGAAAATATGCACGGTTTATACAGAGTCTTTTTACATTCTGTATGGTCTTCTCTTAAGAAGGATCGCAGTATTTTCCGATACAAGTAACCCACCGGTTGTTATATCAGTGATACCATATGTAAAAGGGTTCTCTGAATGGCGGACAATCATGGAAGGTTCTGACCTTTGGGATTTTGTTTAGACAAACTTAACAAGTCAATTTCAACGAAACTTACCTGTTTATTGAGTGCTAATATTTCTATACGTGCTATTTTTTGGGGTTGCTACAACATCTCTGAAACTGTGGAAGCAATTAAGCAATCAACTTTTCCCCAGCAAGACACCTTTGGGTGAGACCTCTCCCACTGTATGTTGATAAGCCAGAAACACAGATTTTGTCTAATTCATATCCACAAGGACTTGAAATGTGCCCTATTCATTTTGCCAAATGCTCCCGTCTGCATCGCTTACGACACTGTACTGCCTCTTGAACCCTCGTCTGTATTTCCGTTGGCACCTCTGAACGTGACTCGCACACGTCAGATACCACTACTACGGTGATACATTTGGGATTACCGATACCACGTAATGAGCGTCAATGGTTTAATATTACAAGTTCAAAAGATAAGGTGTCCACTTAATAAAAGTCCAGTGTTTGTTATGTTTGCAGACGCGTCTTCTGAAAGTTCAGTTGAACAGACTTGCTAGTGAAGGTCACGTTTGGTTTGACAAGTAGTCCATGCTAATATTGCGATAAAAGTGCGGAAATGTTATTTACAACTTGAATATCTGAGTCTTTGACAGCCTAATTCTTGATCTGTATTAACCGATGAGATTTACATGCTATCTATGAAGGTGAGATATTATGGCTCTGTAAAAGGTTTTGTAGGGAGATAACCTCCTTCCGGCACGCACAACACTAAATTCTAATAAATAAGTGATCAAATTCAGTAGGTATAAGACAACTGACGACAAGGAAGTTTGTGCCATATAGTAAGGCAATTCTCAAGTGTTTTCAAGAACTAAAGTCAGTGTTCAGAAGTACAAGTTCGTTTTGCTACATCACGCTTTTATGGAGTATACGAAGTCACTTTATAAGCAATGACGACGTTGGATTACCAGCACCACGGTTATTTACCAGAACATAAAATACGGCGTATACTTAATGATATATAGTGTTTCATTTGCATTGAAAGTCAGTATAGAATTGGCCTTAAATGTATTAAAATTGACAAGAAACATTTGTTAAGAGATTTTGTTTCTATTTGTCCAACTGCAAAAGATCTTGGTAGCAAAGGTCTAAACCTAAACAGAGAATGAAGGCTTGGTCCCGGAAAGCTGTATGCCAAAATAAACCTTCAAAACATAGTACTACCCTCACCGAGGAATAGTTTGTCTCCATTGCTTTCTTTTCTGCACCACAGTACAGTACTTACGTAGCTATAATTCAGTTGTTGTGATTTTAAACTCTCTAGCAGTAGTTAGTTTTAGGTAACCTGGCTTTGTCTGCCGTACTTAGGTCCCATTTAAATAATGTTCAGTGAATGAATTGTCTTTGTTATTTGCTATGTGTGTTTGTGAGTAGCAATCGAATGAAGATTATTTGAAAATTATTCATTAGCTGGAAAAATTGCAATTGAAAAGAGGGCAAAATTGGTCCGTAGCCGAAAAGCGCACGAAAAGTCGAGTCGAGTCATATAGGACACATGGGTACGCATCTGATTGGTCCATAGCCGAAAAGCGCGTGAAAAGTCGAGTCGAGTCATGTACGACACAGGGGTATGAAGTTGAGTCATACGATGACGCAATTGAGTCATTTTGAGTCATCGAGTCAATGGTGACGTCATTGATGGTCATGGCAACTCACTATGGCCGGGCCTGCCCGGACTTGTGTGGCTCCCATGTTAAGAGATGGGACAACGATTTAACATAGAAACAGATAGGGAATATGGAAAAACGGTGGAGAGAAAAACGGGGAAAAAAGAAGAAAAAAAACATGGAGTGGAAAAAAGTGAAGAATATGTCTCCATGCTGTTAAGCAATGGAGACAATTAAAAGTCAAGTAAGAATGACATGTCATGCAGAAAGATTATTGTATTACACGGATATATGCAGAAGAAGGCCACATACTGAATAACCAGCTATTTCATAAGTATAGCATGGTCCCTTTAGGCCCCCCATCCAAGGGTAAGGGATCCCACGTAAAATGAGCTACCGCTGACGAAGTACCTTCCTGCGATGCAAACCAATCGTTTTCCTACACAGTGCAAAGAATGAACTAGCATTAGTAACTTAAGCACGTGTTTTATAAAGGAGACTAACCGGAGGGAGCTGAAGAGTACCACGTGGGATCGCTGGTCACCTGGGAGCCGAAGGATCCGAAAGTGCGACCCATGTTAGTGCGAAACCCCACGGCTGTCAAGTAACCGTTCCTGGTTCTACCAAAAGCGTAGGTGATGTGCTCATTGTAGTAGAGTTGCATGGATTTCTGGTATCCGCCACTTCCGCCGTTGATGGGTCCGTAGTAGTTACCGTACTTCAACTGGATCCTGTATGAATGACATTTCGTATGTACTGAAACACGGTTTTGAATTTGCTAAGAAGAGTAGCAAAGATTTGAAGCTTGAAATGGGGTATCTAAATGTGCTTTTTGTGCCCCATGCTGTGCTGAAAAGGAGGTTAAAACAAACTTGTTGCAAACACGTCAATTTGACATCAAAGTTAAACTACAATCCTTTGTTGAAATGATGAAAAAAAACTGTGAAAGTTCGCAAATATAATAATCTAATTGTACCTATCTACAAGACTTCCAGTCCACATGTTAACCATGGTCACTGGTCCACGGCCTTGATAATTGCTAGCGCAATCGGAGAAACTGCCACTATTGGCAGCAGTTCCCACAGGACCAGCATAAATGATAATCATACGAGCTTGCTTGGCCAGTGGTTCGGAAGAGTTCAGAGGCTGGAAGACAAGTTCCTCGCCGACCAGCGTTTCGTTCAGCGGGGCCGCAGAAACCCCAGCGGCCAGAACAACCAAGGCAAACATAACTGAGAACTGGAATGTAAGGCAAAGATATAGTTTCGAATAAGTAACTTAGCGTGGGTATATAATACATATATATGTATGTATATAGGTAAACTGCCTTACCATTCTTGAATTGTATCGAAGACTGTATGATCAGTCTGTGCCCTTGCATGTGTATTTTATACTAAGGTTTTTATCAAGCATGAGTAATTAACTGTTTATTGCGGGAGCTTATAGTCACCGATTTACGCAGAAATTTTCACGGATGCTATTATCACCGACTGCCACTAAATCCCCCCGAACTGCTGTAAATCGTACAAAATGGCGTCAGAAGTTGCGCAAAACAGGCCAGACAGCACTTCCATAGGATAATCATTCTTTCAGGTTCCAAAGGAAAGTAGTGCTAATAACGGTATGCTCTTGGCTTGCGTTTGGGATTATATTGATCAATGTGGGATCAGACGGTGGCTTGTTGAATATATTGAATGAATACTACATTTGCGTGACGTTTTTGCTACGCGAAACGAATACTACGCGATGGAAATTGTAGGTATTATAGGTAAAAATAATACAGCACTCCTTCCAGTTAAAGTAATCAACTAGGCGAGCTTCTAATGTGCTATTACCTTCTCTCTTGAACACAAACTGCGATTTCACAGCTACGATAAGAATGCTTCACAGGTCAACACCTAACCTGTCGATACGACTATTGCTTTTTCGTGTGACCAAAACGTCGCATAATGTCAGCTTTCATCACACCATTATATATGACTCGTCAAAGCAGGGTCTATAATTGTTAATGCACTTCAAGTTTGCTAGAAGATGTATTATTGGAATTAGTTCCCACGGGACCTGAAACAGCAACGATCACATGAAACTTTGCTTCTTGGCCAATTTTCATGCGCAACTTCTTGTGACGCCATTTTGTACAGTGTACAGCAATTTGATTGGGAGCTCTAGCTGGGGTTGCCGATAAAAGTATCCGTGAGCATTCTGGTGAAATCGGTGACTAAAGCTCCCGTAATAAACAGTTCATTACTTTTGCTTGATAAAACTTTGGTATAAATACGCACGCAAGAGCATAGAATGGTCATACAGTCTTCGGCGCAGTACAAGAATGGTAAGGCAGTTTAGCTTTGCATGTTTTAAAGACATTTTTTAAATAGAGAACTTAAGTTAGTTGTTCGAAGGTTCCATAAGACTAAATTGATGCCTTATGTTCCAGTTCTCAGTTATATTTGCCTTGGTTGTTCTGGCCGCTGGGGTTTCTTCGGCCCCGCTGAACGAAACGCTGGTCGGCGAGGAACTTGTCTTCCAGCCTCTGAATTATTCGGAACCACTGGCCAAGCAAGCTCGTATGATTATCATCTATGCTGGTCCTGTGGGAACTGCTGCTAATAGTGGCAGTTTCTCCGATTGCGCTAGCTATTATCAAGGCCATGGACCAGTGACCATGGTCAACATGTGGACTGGAAGTCTTGTAGATATAGGTAAACTATATTATTATATTTGCAAACTTTCAGTGTCTTTTTTATTCATTTCAACAAAAGATTGTAGTTTAACTTAAATGTCGAATTGACGTGTTTGGAATAAGTTTGTTTTAACCTCCTTTTCAGCACAGCATGGGGCACAAAAAACACATTTAGATACCCAATTTCAAGCTTCATATCTTTGCTACTCTTCTTAGCAAATTCAAAATCGTGTTTCAGTACATATGAAATGTCATTCATTACAAGATCCAGTTGAAGTACGGTAACTACTACGGACCTATCAACGGCGGAAGTGGCGGATACCTGAAGTCCATGCAACTCTACTACAATGAGCACATCACCTACGCTTTTGGTAGAACCAGGAACGGTTACTTGACAGCCGTGGGGTTTCGCACTAACAAGGGTCGCACTTTCGGATCCTTCGGCTCCCAGGTGACCAGCGATCCCACGTGGTACTCTTCAGCTCCCTCCGGTTAGTCTCCTTTATAGAACACGTGCTTAAGTTACTAATGCTAATTCATTCTTTGCGCTGTGTAGGAAAACGATTGGTTTGCATCGCAGGAAGGTACTTCGTCAGTGGTAGCTCATTTTACGTGGGATCCCTTACCCTTGGATGGGGGGCTTAAACGTATACCGTGCTATACCTATGAAATAACTGGTTTTTCAGTATGTGGCCTTCTTCTGCATGTAACCTTGTAATACAATAGCCTTTCTGCATGACGCGTCAATCATCTAATACTTTACTTCAGTTTGAAGGGTTGTCTTTGTGTCTCTTATGAACGAGTCACAACAAGATTATCCGTACTACCAAAGTAAAGGAGACGGGATGATCTCATTCGTGAGATGTTCAATGTGAACACCGTTTTCGTTTTTCTACTTGCCTCATCGACTTGTACCTCTCTTCTTAAACACTATAGGGTCTTTATGGTGAAACTGTGTAAAACAAGTGTCTTAAGAAAGTTACTATGAATCTGATGTTTGCAGACAAATAGGCAATCGCATATTTTCCACAGAAAAAAAAAGTCAGTCAGGGAAAAAAGCACAGTTACTAACGCGTCTGCCGGAAAAACGATAACGGGCTATGTTCGATGATAACTTCAACAATAACGGCAACACTGGCTGTAGGATTCCCGTGTTTTNTTAAGTAGACGAAAGTACTTTGGTGTGCGTTTATTTCAGTTCAAATGAGCAATGCGTTCAGTTGTTATCAGATTAATACTGCCCTTATTGTCTTGAAGCGTGGCACTGTATCGTACAACTTACTTCTATTCTCTTTAGCTGCTTTTCTCTTAGATTTTGCAGTGATATTAGTTCTGTTTGGACAGATTCGAGCAATAGAAAACGGTTCTTGCTGGGGAAACGCTGATCGCTTATGGCACTGTTTATCGGTAGAGAGAGAGACGGAAGTAAACAAACAAAGCTTGTATTAAAGTGCACGCTTGGTACACTTTAGTCTTAAGTATCGTTAATAACATAATAATATCATAGGCTCCCATGTTTTCAAAGATTTAAGAGCAACAAAAACAATACTGACTGTAGACGTAATATTATTAATTAATTATATTTAATTAATAATATTACGTTAATTATTTAATTATTAACTGTATATTAATTATTAATTATTTATTATGTATATTTAATTATTATATTTAATACACTAAACAAGTTTCAGTGAAATCGGGTTGTTGCTTTTGCCACAACAGGATTCTAAAGCTGAAAAGATCGATAATTTCCTCCTATTCAGAACCCCTGTTTTTTCTCTTCTTTTTGCCTTAGACTGTATGCATCGACCTCCATCAGGCAGAACGATACATCACACCATACTGATCTTACTGCTAACTGCGTTATATATGTGACGCAAGCATATTCCAATCTGCCTCCTACTTGTTCAGTGCTGCTGCAACTATGTAAAACAATTAGTTGCTTCTTTTGTGAACGTTTCCCTTGTCGGTGGAAAGACGCCTCGCATTCAGCCGTATCGTATGGTTCGTCACTTAATGTAAACTTGTTTATTAAGTGAACCTTAGATCATATGCAGAGAAAAAATCTACCATTCCTTTCCATAGCGCGTCTGGCTACACAGCTGTTCGAGTCTTCAAGGTACGGTGATAACATCTAACTCCCAGTGACTAGAACGATACTGATGGGGACGCGCAACGCTTATTTAAGTTATTTCAGTTTGCTTTTGATCTATCACGTCAGTGTCAAACCGCGAAATCAACTGATTTATAGTTAACTTGACGGAAAAGCCCGGCGGAAGGAAAACCTCATCATTTTGCTCGTCGTTTCCTGGTTGGAGCGTTTATCTCAGTCTGTGGTGATCTCTTACGCAAGCTTGCTTGTCAGTTTTTTATCTTCTGAAAGTTGAAACAGGGAAGCAGTTTGCTGTGTATCATCAGTGAGTCGTCATGAAAGAACGCGTTGCTCGCATTGTAGTGCTACACCTGGTGCTATTCTGCTCTTTGTTCCGAGGATCTTATGCAGAAGAATGCACTGTTGAAAGTAACGTAAAGAATAATAATAGTTTACAAATTGTCCCTAAGATTCAATTCATTGCGTAGGTTTCAGCTTGACCAAGGTGACAGTGGAAGGAGACGTCGATTTACCCCAGGCAACGATTAAGATTTGGACAAATATGCCGGAATCATGTTCAATGTTAACGGGGATGAAGATTCGCATAGCAAACACCCGCCTTCCTGAAGATAACTTTGACGTGTACTATCCCAATTCATGCTTGAAACGAATGTACAGCTATTTCCAGCTGGAGGTACCATCCAGTCGTTGCCCTGAACATTTTGAAGAGGTACCTTTCAAACGCGGTTGTTCTCTCTACAAGATAACTGCTACGCCCGAGTTAAACAACCAACTGCATAGTAGAAATAAGACTTTTGAACTAGTGACAAGAGTGAAAGGTACTTTTTCTTAAAACAAGAATATTTTACAAAGCTGGCAAATTAAATGCTAATTATTGTATTTAGGCACTGAAGGCAACGCTACTGTTATCAGTTTCGTGCCAGGTTCCAAAGAGATTCAAGTCAAATTTAAGCCACCCGTGTGCGATAAAACGGCCACAGTGGCTTTTTATAGATTTGTAGCCTCTTTGACGGTGACCAAGACCCTACAACCTGATCGCGTCACCAAGAATAACCTGCAGTTAGACGGGGAATATCTGTCACCTATGGAGTCCTCGGTGGTTCCAAGGAAGGAATTAAACCGTGTTCCGATTACAGAGTCCTAGTGCGCACTCATTTTGATACAACATACTGTTCGATAACGAACTGGATTTTCGATGCGGACAGTTACGTGACAACCTTACCGGACTTGGCACAAACGGTCTCGCTGAAAAAAAAGCTGGTCCTGATTGGCTGGAAATAACTTGGAATCATCCCACCTGTAAGAAGAACTTGACAGCCTGGAATATCAGCGTTAAAGAAGTAGCGTCATACCTGAAACCGTTTGAGTATAAGATTCCTCTCGACTCGGTAGATTTAGAGAGCGATAGTGTCACATTGAAGGTGTCAAGCGGCAAGTTTTTCATTGGCTTAAAGACAAAGGATAACCAACTTACCATTGAACCATCCCAAACCTACCAAGTTAGTATCGCACCCAAGTACGATACCGTCAGTGAACCTGGTGCGCCACTGATCCTAGAAATGACTACGGAAAGATCAGGTAACTGCCTGCGTACATTCAAGTTTTTCAACCGTGCAATCAACAATTAATTCGGTATTTTTTTTTATAACGAAACTCAAAGTTACTTTGAAGAAGGAATGATTTTGATTGCAACCAGCATGGTTATATTTGTCAAGTAGTCTTACGTACAGTTGTATTGTATTGTGTGAAACGTACAAGCGAGACATTTGTGCCCGTAACAATTTATTGTAACATAAGTTATTAAAAATAATAAGCCGGTCAGTTAATTAACCAGTACCTTTAACACCAATAGCTATCACTCTATTTGATGTTGCTGCACATGAGGGCTATGTCCAAGTAACTGCCGAGCTTAACAGCGCAGTGATATACGTATATCTGACGAGGACGTCTAGTTCAAAGTAAACCTATCCAGTGAAAATGTCGTCCTTTTCTTTTTTTAGGGAAGATTACGAGAAAGTCTCGTGCCGGCAGATGTATTATGGGAAACAACTCTGCAATGCACAACTAAACAAAGTCCATCACTATTGAAGCATGCCAAACATATGCTATAGGTATAGGGACTTCAATATACGTTTGGTCTCAGGAGAGAAAACAAACCATTATTACGCCTCCAGGTGAAAAGATTAGTTTCCATCGATATGATTTACAAGTCGCATTACCTAGAAATTCTCTTGACGAAAGGTACACTTGGAACAATAACGGTTAATGCACTACGGGCCGCGGTTGCAGACGTTACTTTAGAGCTAACCTTGAATAATCGCTGCTTCGTGCAAGTGACCGCCGTCTTCATCACTCATCTCAGAGAGTCGAAAGTAGTTTTTTCGAAAAGGGTACCAGCATCGTGCCTCCGATCAACAGGTTCTGCAAAGATTCAATTCACTTTCGGAAATGCGTCGTTGTGTCCAAGCTTGAAAGACGTTATCTTCGAAGACTGTCGCCGCTACGAGCTCAGCTTACTCCCAGAACTGGGTGGCAAGTACAACGGAACGCCAACGTCTACTGAAATAACTATTGAACCCAAAAGGTAAGTTAGGCTTGCATTATGGAATCAAAAAAGCACTTTTCTTAACATTACGAGCTTTCCAAAGAAGACCAAGTGTTCTCTCGACTGGTAGACGCTCCAGGTCTAGGTTGAGATTTGGGACACAGCGTTCGTTGTCGGGGCACAGAGTTCAGTACAGCTCGACAGGATGACACCCATTTTGTGAGGTTGAACCCACCACGTTTTAAGAGTTCGGTTAACCCTTTTCGAATTGAGATGGCTTCCTCAGGCGATTCTACCGAATCTAAGTAATTGTCGACGTAGAACTGGTTTAGAACCTTTTCAGCTTCCTTTGGGTATTCGCGTTGGTTGTCGAGAGCAGTCTTTCTGAGAATGTAAAGGCACGTGGCTGGAGACGAAACAGCACCAAAGATGTGCACATTCATTCGGTAAGTCTCAACAGGTTCTTCGCTTCCCGGATTTCTCCAGACGAACTGAAGAGCGCTGCGGTCGTGTTCTGGAACCAGAACCTGGTGATACATTTTCTCAATATCCCCTGCGATTGGTACCAAATTCCTTCGAAATCGCAGTCGGATTCCCAACAGACTTGTAAGCAAATCAGGCCCTTTCAGCAACATGCCGTTCAATGATACGCCGCGGCTTACGGCGGCCGCATCAAAAACGACTCGCACCTTCTCTGGCTTGTGCGGATGCATTACGGCGTGATGTGGTAGGAACCACGAACGAGTTTCTGTTCTGGACTCCTGAGGCTTACTGGGAGAGACTTTGGAGGCATGTCCCAGATCGATGTACTCGGCAATGACGTTTGCATAACGTTCGCCGAATTCCGGGTCTGACTGGAATTTGCGCTCCAGCTGTGTGAACCGGCGTAAAGCTGCAAGCCGATTGTCGGTCGGAAGACAGATCGAATTATACTTCCACAGGAGCCCTACTTCAAAGCGATCGCCGACATGTCGCGCGGTTTCTTCTAAGATCTTTGTAACTCGTCGCTCTTCCGCATTCAGGATAAAGCCTTCGGTCTTCATGAGGCCAATGGACTCGACTCTCCAAAGATTTGAAACCATGTCTTCGATACTCGGCTCTGGTAGACTTGTACGGAGAATTTTGGGCCCTCTGGTTGCTTGCGACTGCGGCAGGATTCCCACAGCGCACCAGCCGAACGGAGTGAGAATGGCCCTTGGCCCTCGTTTGCCGGCGTCTGGTTTCCTGACGTTGTATACCTCGTGCGCGTCTGTGACGTCCATGCCAATTAGAACTGTGACAGACGATGGATCTACTGGACTCAAGTTCAGGTCTTTTAGATGATTCCATCTTAACTTTTCTGTGGGCCATTTCACGGTTCGCTGCGACAGGTTCAGCCGAGGGATGGAATACGCTCGTTGTACACCAAAGGAGGCGACACCATCCCGCGAAGCGACAGAAAACTGGACTGCTTTGGTGCCGATACTTGGATCTCTGCCGTGAAACGTTCCAAACCTGATTTTCTCAGCCGGCCCGTTTAGTCCGACGTTATCAGCGATATCTGACCGGACTAAGGTGACTTCGCTCCCGGAATCCAACAGGGCGTGAGTTGCCAATTCGCGACCCTTGTGTCGAAGGATAACGGGAACTACGGCCAGAAGTACTGCGTTTGTTGAGATGGCTGCCGTACCTACGTGTGGCGTTTCGCTCGTCAATGCCGTTGTCGTTTCTGGGGCTTGGTTGGTCGCTTCTTCGGTTTTGCTGGGGAATAGTGTTACCCCGTGCAGTAGTGGATGGTGAAG
>JAIQCU010001961.1:0-15180 GCA_022114935.1 Leptestheria dahalacensis
GACGCCGCGTACTACTTCTGGCTCTTGGGCGGTCATTATTTGCAAATGGCCAGCAGCAGGTGAATTTCTAG
Organism: Leptestheria dahalacensis; assembly: GCA_022114935.1. Classification (NCBI taxonomy): domain Eukaryota; kingdom Metazoa; phylum Arthropoda; class Branchiopoda; order Diplostraca; family Leptestheriidae; genus Leptestheria; species Leptestheria dahalacensis. The sequence goes on from JAIQCU010001961.1 coordinate 72, forward strand.
TTTTCTTTACAGAAAGACGAACTCATTCATTTTAATAAATTAGCCAAGATTGACTTTTGAAAAAAAATCACAATTAGCCGTTTTAGTGAATAATTACATGAACTACTTGAGGGGGAAAAAATTCTGATTTTATTGGTTTTTTTTTCCTTCTTGCTTGCTTGTCAGCTCGTCCAAGGAGGAAGAGACCGTCTACTTGAAGAAGTATGAAGAAAGCCAGCGGAAGAGCTGCGTCTACTACGCCTATCACCCCATCCATCGATTCATTGTAAACAGCAGCGGCAACGTTTTACTTTTCTTTATAACATTTTAGACAATCGGTTAACTTCTTAATAGGATGTTAATGGTAGCTTTATGTAAAAGTATCGTATGGCAAAACAGGGCCGAACGATATCCTCGTTATGTTATACAGAAAGTTTGGGATGATCATTTGACGTTACGGTGTATCATGACCGGGTTATTGATATGTTTTCGTACTTGATATCATAGTTATATTATGGCTAGATAGTTTGACATGTCAATGTCATGTTATATAGTTAAAGTTGATTAGTTATGTAGCTGTAGATCAGGTATATTATAGTGTTATCTTTAAGAATTAGTTCAAGTTGTTGATCGAGTATATCGGTGTTGATGTACTTAATATATTTGATGTGAACAAAGCGTCCAGCCTTGGACAGGATTAATGAGGATTTGTCCATTTCTTAATCAATATTGATAAAATCATTTTTATAAATGAAGAATTGGTTTCTCGTGTGATATTTTGATCTGTTACACGTTTGGCTAAAACCAGTCTGAAGAATCAATTAGTCATGTATGTGTAACGATTCCAATATCGCCCCAACTAGAGAAGCAGTAAAATAGCAAACAGGATTGTTATGCATTGTAACATTGGGTTGAATTTCTATTTAGAACGAACCGTTCACATCTCTGCTGCCCGAGGCTCTGTTCAACATGGCTCGCTATTTGCTGCATGAAATGCAACAGGTAATCAATGGGACGGATTGGGGGGAAAAATCAATCGCCATACTTTTTGAAATACCTGTGAGTGTATGATATTAATTTAACGATATGTTTATTAAAGTAGTGAGTAATTACACAAGGTAGTATTCAATCATTAATGCCAGCATATAGACGTCTATGACGTCATCATCAACACATCGCATCATCAAACAAGAATTAGATTTTATTTCATCACTGAATTTGACCCTTTTGGTTAAAATAGGCGAAACTAAGCGGTAGTTATGACGTTTGGCGTCTGTTTTAAAATCAGCGTGGTGATGTACGAGCTTACCCTTCAAAGCGTGACTGAATTTGACGGGTTAATTGTAATTAGAGGGATTTTGATTGGTTTATCTTTCTTCCCCAAAGGGTCCAATGGCTGGAGTCAACCAGTACGCGGTGACGTATTCGTTGCTGAAGCAAGCCAAGAGCTTGGGAGCCTACAAACTTGCCAAACACTTGATTAGCTCCATACAGGCTCTTAAAGTCCCGCCCCAGTTTCGGGTATTATTCGCAATTTTTTTTCAAATTATTATTGTTTTAATTGCCAATTAATTAAATTAGATTAAATATTTGATATTTTCATATTAAAATAATGAAATAGTTAATTGAATAGTTCAGTTTCAACATCTTGAATTTAAGTGCGTGATTACAAAGCAATTAGATTTGATGTATTCGACAGGATACGCTGGACTTGATCACGTTGGAGGTGCGCGCACTACCGTTCCAGGATGCCGAGGAGCTGCTGCCTCTCTGCTACCGCTGCTCAACCACCAACCCGCTGTACAACAGCAGAGGCAACTGCTGCGTCAGCTGCGGCGAGAAATTCGTTTTCTCCTTTGTTTCATTCGGTACAGATTCCGTTCCTCTTTGAATTTCATCGTTTTGTATCTCGTGAATTTAACCGTCTCTTTCGTTCGTAATTGTAATTGTAGTTTTTAATGAAAAACTAATTAGTATGTTAGTGGTTCATTCAAAGTTGATCTATCGCAGAGGTTCTCCCGCTGGTAGAGTTCTACGTCGACAGCAGCATCAGCGACGAAGCGGCCGTCCAGCTCATCAAGACCGAACCCGCCAAGTCGGCAACCGAGGAGCCCCGGCAGAATTCCTACGTGGAGATTAACGAAGAAGGACCGGCCCAGGATCCATTTGCCAATTACTTGATGGCCAATAAGGTAACTTACTTCAATGAAGAATTGAAACAATAATGATTGTTTAAGAATATCGACCCAATATCGTTAATATTTATCGATTGATTTATTTAATGTGTTACGGAACCAGTTGTTTATCCGGTTAAATTTTTTCTTGTTAAACAGGGATCCTCGTCGAAAATCGTCGTCGGCCGCTCAGTGCTGGAGAAACTGAATCCCACAGAAGTGATCGTCTGCTCGTATCCAGCTCCTCTGGGCAACCGCTACTTCAGGAATTTCCTGCCGGACATTCCGCTCAAGCGCTGCCGGCATTGCAACAAGGTTACTGAACATCTCACCGTATACATATCTATCTAACTTTTTATAGTTTCTCTTCAAGCACATGTGAAACATTAGTGAATCTGAATATTCCTAGTAACAAGTTAAGTTAGTTACTATTCATGTATAGTTCCAGTGATTGGTTAAATTACGTCTTCGTATTCTGATTGCGCAATTCCCTGTTGAACGACAGATTATTATAGTTATTGCGTCTTTATATTCATCAGTAAAACGCTTTTCGTTCTGGATCTTAGATTTTCCATTCGGACGATTACGAGCTGCAGTACTTGCAGAAGGAACGCTGCCCATTCTGCCGTAACGCAGCGTGAGAGCATCTGTGACAACCGACCTAACCCATTCCGTCCATGAAGTGGTTCTCTCTCTCAACATCAATCCCGTCCGGATGAGAGGAAGGAAAACAGACATTCTCGCCATAGTGCACGTGATCTCCCAAATCCAATCATTACCCTAATTACCGTATTTAAGAATTATGCCTTTAAAAAAAAAATAGAAATTAGCACGTCGATGACATTTAACCAACAAGGAAAAATACAGGCGAGAATGATTTGCATGATTCCTGTATAAATAGAGCACACAGTTCTCAAAAGCGTGAGAAAATTGCAACACAGAAAAGTTTCATTATCAAGTACAATATTGGAGTTAATTTTTTTTCCTTTGAAATTTCATTCTGGGGGAGGTTGGTGGTGGGGGCGAGGCAAAGCAGCGATTTCCTCCTCCCAAAAAATAATTTAAAAAAATTTCAAAGACAGAAGGAAGCCGAGTTTAAGTTGTGTAACACCGAAAGACCAGACACACACACCGACGACGACAGACGGAGTGGGGGGGGGAAGGACGCCAAAAGAGAAACGGAGCGCGGGACTTGAGATCCTTTGTGGCTTGTCCTTTGTGCTAAATGCGCGACAGTTGCTGCAGCAAGCTCTGCGGACAGAACGCCTCCACTTTACTCCAGACGTAGAGCAGCGGCATCGACACCCAGCTGACCACCTGCTCGCAAGTAAAAAACGTTCAACATTATTATCCGAAATGTCAAGTCAAATTACGATCACAATTTAAGGTTACTTAAGGAAATTCACGATTGATTTATAGTTAATTACTTTAAACATAGTATGTTAATAACTAGAGCTTACTGTCCGTGCAATGTAGCCCATGGGTTCCGGATAATGATGAGTTAGAAGGGCAAGCAGAGCGGTAAACGAGCACAGGCCGGCTGTGAAGAGGATAAAGAACGGCAGCTCCTTCTTCGGGTAGACGCTCACCTCGTGGAAAGCTGATTTGAAAGACGCAAACACTTGTTACGAATTCGAAAGTTTTGATGAGATTAACTTGAATTCATCAATTTTCGCTTCTATTATTAATAACATAGTAATTAATCCAAGGTGTCGTTGCATATCCGTGCTTACGGGGGAGAAGTTCCCGATCTGCGCATTCCGTACAGCTGGGGTACGGGTAAAAGAGATGGCCCTTCTCCAGCGGATAGGGAATCATGCGGAAGGTTCCTTCCCACGTACAGTGAAGAAGATGCAGCGCGCCGTCCACTTTCTTCCAGTGCGGTAGGTGGAAGAAGGCGTAGGCCACGGCTTCCGAGTCGCCCCGCTTCAGCACGTGCTCGGGCGGCAGACACAGAGGCTTCATCTCCAGCAAATACTTTTTCAAAATCGAATAACCCATATTATAACTTATGGAATTACACAAAATCAACTTAAACGGTATTCTCTGTGTATAATAACGATTGTCATAATAATATAAACTTTAGTTAAATATTACTGTATTTAGAATATGTTCATACATTTAACAATAAAATTAGCTTAAATTTGCAAAAGAGAGAGAGAGAAAGTGTTACTTTGGGAACGTGGGGATTGAACTCCACAGCCCGGTGAATGGCTTCCACTGCAGCCATCTCTTGGGGAGTCAGACCGCGCTTGCTGGCTACGTCCGGTGAGAATCTACACATACAAATAAAAATACCTTGCTACTTTATCTGGAATCAGTCTTAGCTAATAAAGACGTTTGTGATCTAATTCAACAGGAACTGGATTCGACATCATGTAAACTTGATTAGTTTCAGAGTTAACTGAACTTTAATCGATGCCACCGTACTTTGAAACAACCAATTCCACAGAAAAGGGACAGCTAAATTTCTTGTGTTATTTAAAATAAGATCAATGTGTTAATATATTATATTAATTTAGTAGATATCTGATGTGGATACTTCTCAGCAACTGCTCGCGCTTTGAGGAGAGCAGCAGTATAGCAAATGGCCGCGCTCTTGGGAAGCGAAATATCATCGTAGCGCGCCAGGACTGCTTGAACGTCGGCGTAGGCTTGCATTTCTAGCAAGGCTTCCAGCAAGTTCTCCTGTATGTTCAGCATGGATAAAATGGGAGGTACTTCTTTCGTCAGCTATTTCAAAATACAAAGGTTAATACGAGTTGGGTTATTAACATGAAACTGTAAAAGCTGTTACATCACGAAACATTTTCACAGCTTCTTTGAGCTTGCCCAGCTTCCTCGCGCACATTGCGAGTCGTCTCTTGACGCAGATCAGAACGTTGGTATCTCTTCCTGTACGTTCAAAACAAGAATTAATTTATTAAGTAATGAAGTCTAATAGATAAAACACAAAACTGTATTACAATAATATAGTTAGTTTTATAAAATGTTAATATCATACATAAGTAGATGTAAACAAAATACTGTGTAATGCTTCCTGAATCGGTCCTTGATGCTGGTTCTGCTGCGACTTCCGATACGAGGTTTCCGCAGCTTTCAGGGCCTGCCTCAAAAGCTGTTCAGCCTCAAGTACTGTAGTGGCTTCTTCTTCGCCAAGAAGCAGTAACGCGGGCGCGCAATCCGGGTTTAATCGTAACGCTTCCCGTGCCGCGGCTATTCGGGCTGTCGGGTTCCGTTCTCTCCACGCCGTCGCCATTACTGCGGAAGATTCATCAGTTATTTTCAATCCTTTCCCACTTTTAGCAAACTTGACTTACTTTCATACTCTGCCTTTCCTGCGTCGGCTTCACACGTGAAAAACGTCTGATGGTCCTGTGCTGAGAGGTTCATGTCATAATATGTCAATGGGTCTTTGCTGGTGGCCCACGTAAACCTCTGATATTCGGCTCCCCGCAGCAGATTGAGAGGGTTTCTCCATACCTTACACTCTGAACAGATAATTGTGCCGAGTTTAACAACCGCCTCTTGAAGGTGATGCAAACAATATACCTGGTACACTGGTCTGCGTACTATTGTTGTTGGTGCTGACGGCGGGATTCTCACTAGACGGTGGATCTCCACCACCCAGCCACGGACTCAGATGGTTCAAAGAAACCTGCTCGATGAACGACGTCCCATACTTGCGGAAGTACCACCATTCGAATATCTGTGACAAACAAATGTGTAATGCTTCACCAATCACAACACGCGAGGATCTAAATACCAGGATGAGTCCCGAAATCAGCGACGAAGTTCCAGTGAGAGCGACGTAGAACTTGGGAGTCAGGGTGCTCAGAAACATTGTTGCTGTTTGACAAACAAAACACTGTTTACATTCAACGCTTTAGCAGCCAGTGGTCAGTACATAACTTTCAACTGAACTAGGTATCTCTATCAACGAATTTTGCAAATTATCTTTTTCCTGCATTATAGTTATACATCGCGTGCAAGTTAGCATCTATAATTCATTGTAAAAATACGTCATTTTCGTCATACGGTCTGTCTCGGTCATGAGTAAATATACTGACCCATGCCGATCTTTTCAGAGATTTTCAGGGGAGCTCTCAAGTAATACAGGAGGAAAACTACTAATATGAACCAGGCGAGCCACAAATAGATCCAGAAATTTGTAACCCACTGTCTGATGGTCTTTATGAGAGAAAACCTCGGTTTATCAGTACAGGGTGACGATTCCGCCATTTGCCTCCATGCCAGTGACGGACTAACCGACAAACCAAACCGCAAGACTTGAACGTAGTTCCTAGAAATCCCGCCAGAAGCTGCTTCTGAATCAAACTCGGCTACGAGTATTATCATATTTAAAAAATTCTTAATATTATCTACGAATTACTAAAAGCAAGCCGATATAATAACAGAGGATTCTTTTCTAATATTATATTCTTTTTTAGTAAAGGGATGTCGGAGATATTCAGTGGAGGTATTCAGTTTTAAACAACCGGTAGGTGGCGCTTTACCTAAAAACAAAAGCACGTGCGCCTGGTTTCAATTAAACTTTGTTCGCTTCATACGGTATCATAGGTTTACACGTATACTCTTCTTTAACATAGGTACAGGTCTTGCATTCAACCGAACAGCACCACTTGAAAGTGCAATTGCAAGTCTCTGTAACGGTGTACGTTCTAGTGTCATAGCCGCTCCCGCAACACAAAGAATTGCAACCGTCAGGTCCACCAGAAGAACGGTTGCAAGCTCTTCCTGCAGTACCCAGAGAACCTAGAAAAGGGTAAAACATTAGATAGTAACTTTTTTCGTTAATGGCCTTTTACATAGTTTAAAATTAATTTGACCCAAGTTGTTAAAGCTTCATTATTCTAACTTGACGCGCAATGAATGAAGGTTTGCATATGTACTTAAAAGTTTAGGCTGTTGGTGAAAGTTCTGCTGCTTTGGAATACAGCTTACCGTTCACAAGATTCACGGCGCAATAGTCCGGTGATGGATCCAGATACACGAGATCCAGAGCACGCAAGTCCTGTACTCTGTACCGTCCTCGATCTCGCAAATGTTTGGGATTCTTACGAATCTTGGAATTTCGACGGTTCTTCGACTGCTGAGGAACGTCAAGCGCCCTTGTCGACACTAGATTGGTTCCTACAGGATTGGAAGTGACTAACACTGCCTTGTCATATCGCTGTTTCAGAAAGGAACCGACCTGGTTTTAAAGAATCTGACTTTTAGTTTATGTTTGACTTAAAATTTACCAAACTTATGCTAGACTTCAATTAAAACAAGAAAAACTATCTGACTGCTAACATTAAGCTAAGTTTGCTAAACTGAATTAGTTCGCTAGGATGACTCGACTCTGATATACCTCTTGGAAGTTGGGTAGCACTTGCCAGCACGTTCTGACGCTACATGAGCCGCTTATGCCGTGACACTTGCATTGTTTAGTCCTCAGACGATGCACTGCCTGTTAAAAACAAGGGTCTTAATTGACATCTGAAGAAAGCTGCAACTTCCAATTTGGAACATTATTTAAAAGTTTCACTGAAATACTCTTTGCCCATTCGGTTGATCAAAACTCTCCTTGTATACAGTTTACAATTTGAGCTCAAATGATGGTTGCGGAAATCGAGTCGATTTGCAGGTTCAAGCACTTAATGAACATTCTTGCGCAGCACGACACGTTCAGCTAACACGTGCAAAGTTAATATCACCTTTCAAGACGTGCAATTCCATTGGTGGTTTAGTTTGACTTGTTGATATTCCAATGTTGTTTAAGAAGTAGACATGTATATATGCGTTATAAATATAAGACGGTTTGATAGCTATTACGGTGAATCATTACGCTGAACAGTTAAGCTATACTTTTGTTTCTAAGATCCGTCTATCTATCTATCTATCTATCTATCTATTGAGTGCCAGTTACCTTACGTCCGACTCGGTTATTATGCATGTTGTCCAGGGCCTTGGAATCTCTGGTCTTACTTTCACGGGCGTCGATGAATCGTTGCGCGAAGTTGCTGGCGTATCGCGTGTTGGCCGAGCATCCCGACCACGTGAACTCCCCCTGTGCATCGTTGGCTCTATCCTGCGTAGGATCAACAAACCGGTTAGACTTGAGTTGATTTCAGTGTTTTGCAATACGTTGCGTTGCACTTGTGATCTGTAATGTGTTGAGCACCACTTACCACTTTATGGTTGTCGCATTGGCAGCTGGTGAGGTCGCCTCTGCTGCAGGCGCGGCTGATGGCGTAAGTAACCCCAGCTGAACTGATGGCGTAGACGAAAGCAGATTCTTTGCTTGCAGCTTTATTTGTAAGGATAATATTATGTTTTGAAGTATAATTTGTTATTAACGCGGTAGGTTTGAATCTAAATGCTACAGTTATATGGTAAAGTAACGTCTTATGGTATTTTTTTTACATCTTATCCATTCCTTAATCAATTTTATAATTTAATGAGATTAATTAACTGCAGTTAGATTGGAATCGTTTCTAAGTAGAATCAGGATTACATTTAATAAGGGATTTCCCAAAAACCGAAGCATCCTTATCCAGAGTCGAGCAGTTCCAGCGATGGTACTGGAACTGGCGCTGGCACTCGCTGATACCCAGGGAAACTCCCTCGCCAACCTGAATCATCAGTTGGGGAAACCGGTGACACAACTGTCTCTGCTGTCGATCCAAACCGGGAATGTGGTTGCAGTAAACACGTGGATTCAACACGGTACCCAACTGGAATTTGCTCAAGAACCTAAACCGGTATAATAAGCATTTCAACACTTGACTTTTTTTTAACCTGTCGATTGTGGGTCATACACTAGTATCGACAACATCACAAAGCTGTTTAAAATTCACTGCACAAGATTGATTTCATTAGTTCATCTTGGTTGATCCCCGAGCGAGTAAAAGGTTTCATCGTTACCCTTTTTTCCTCCCGCTTTAAATTGTCCAGCGACTAAAAAAAACTAAGCTTGGAAGCCTCAAGTATGCTTCCACTCTATTGATTTCCGAAATAAAAAGCTAATTCGTAGCTCGTGAGCCGAGGTTAAGTTTCAACAACAAGGAGCAGATAAACCAGCAAAGAGGGCAAGCACTTGGCCAGTCGTTAGGAAAAGCTTTTAGTTGCAGACGCTATCCCTAGATGGCGTTTAACACTGAAAACAAACGTGGAATCAAATTAAAACATCAGTTTAACAGGTAATCGTGTTAACTACTGATTGTACAGTTGAAAACCAATGTTTGAAAAGCTCATGTAAGCTACTTAGTACGGTAAGGACACATAAGCAATTCAACGCCATCTAGTGGTGTAATCTTCTCACAGGATTAATCCACGAGCAAAACGTGAAGGAACATTCTTATGTGATTCAATTCTTGTCTCATAAGAAGATCCGTGATTGAAACAGCTGGCTGTTTATATCAACTAATCAATTCTGTTTAGTTATATCATTACACAATGTGTAGCTGACCAGATCTACAGTATTAGCAGCTGTTTTGAAAGACCCGTATTGAAGAAGATTGATATCGCACTTACCACCATGTTGCTTCGACAGGGAACAGAATAGACAGTAAGAATAGCCAAATGAGATTAGGCGATCGAAAGCAATAGCTTTTCATTGTGTGCGGAAAGAAATGAACAGTACGGTTGTTCACCTGACGGAAATGCTAAAGCGACTGGTTCACTCGCGAAAAATAGTAAAGAACTGACTCGATTGATTCTCACAGTGGACTCGAGGGTCATACTTGAATGTTTTTTCTTCCTCAATATCGACTGGGCTTTTCGTTGATGGCTAATACAAACAGAGGAATCTTGCACCTATTCGCAAATTGTTATCGGATCCGTGGGAAAGAGTTCTCTAAACGGCTCCAGTGGGAATACCTTAACGTTTAGAACCTTTCCCACCGTTTCTAGTATACCTGCTGCAAAAGTCTAGTACCTACCTTCGATTTAGCGTTCTTGATGGCGACGGTTATTGTTTTCTCCTTGTGAAATTCCTGTAAGAACTGGACCAAACCTTAACCAGACAATACTAAAATCATGTTTATGTACTTAAGACTAGACGTAAATGACGGTTTTGCTAATGCCTGCAAATTAAAAAAAACTGTAATGATGATTGCTAAATCATTGTCAAGATAGCGTTGACAAATTCATGAATGATAAATATATTTGGACAGAAGCTGACTTGTACCGCATTAGATTTCACTACGGCGTACAGTCTAGAGCAAGAATCATTCTGGACGACGTCGAGCAGAGCAACCAATCAGATCCAATCAATCGTGCGCTGGAAACAAGTAAGAAAGGAATTTATCGTATTAGTTACGGCAGTGTATGCATCATAGCGGAACACTTTTTACCCAATTAGTGGGAAAAGAATCTACAGGGATGCTCGTTATGTCTTTTTTAAAATGCCGGTAGATGGCGTTTTGATTGTTTGTTTATGTCAAAATCGTAATCTGTAGGGTTAGGGTCTTCAACCAAGCGTAAATTCGTCACGAATACAGTAAAGTTAACAAAGGTATATAACACAGCGTATACTATAATTTGTTAACCTAACAGCAAATTGCTTATTAAAAAATCATCACTCTTTTAACGTTTAACTAAAAACTTTCACGTTAAAGAAATATTGTTTGTTGTACTTGGAATGAACACAAGTGGCTATAATGAAAACATAGCTGCATCCATTAGTTAAATTACTCGTGCAGGATTTCCTTGAATGTTAATGTTACTTAATTAAATTTACTAGTTTGTTTCTACGTGGCTGATGCCTTGAGCGAGGAATAAGCTGCCGAAATGGTTGGAGTGACACCAGTGGAGTCGAGTGGCAACGGCAAAGATGGTTACGGGAAAGCTCGAGCTGAAAGTATCAATTCAAAATTTCTGTATACAACTGTCGAGCTTGTTCACTTCTACAAGTGCCCGTCTTTTATTGCAGGAGTTGCTGTGGAACACGTGAAGAAAGAGTACGAAGATTTCCTAACGCACTTCATGACTCGAGTTGATAACGTTACAACCACTTTGGAAGAGACTTCATCAACAGGCCCGCCGTACGTCACGTTAACACACTGCTCGTCGGAGTCGAAGGATGTGACACAGTTGATTCCCAGGGAAGACAGCAGCATGCTGCAGCTGGTCGTCACCTTCACGTCCCTAGTCAGTCGAATGGATCGTTTAACCGAAGACGGGGAGAAGTACATTTACCCGTTGCTCTTCTACGGGGAGGGGTTCGAGGAGCGCGAGTTTACTGAGGGAGATTGCCACTCGTGCGTTGCTCGAATGACTCCATACTTTCAAGGGTTGCTCGACTACACGAGTCGCTGCTACTCTGTGGTCCGGAACAGTATCGAGCAGTTGGCCTTGGTTTACGACAACGATCGGGTCAAGTCAGACCTCGGTGATACTCATTTCAAGTTAGTCTTTGAAAAAATTGGCGCTCTACTTTTAGTTCTGGTCGGCGTGGACGTAGCGATCAACAGCAACACAAAGCTGCGTGAACATGTGGCGCAGTTCCAGCACATCATCCGCTCTGTCCAGCAAGAGCCGCAGACATTCCAAAGCACCGAAGCCGAGTTGAGGCAACTTGATGACTTCCTCTGCGTGATAAGCGAGAAATTATTGTCGGGATCCATTTTCCTGCACTGCATCACCAGCAATTTCACAGAAACGTCTTCTGCGCGGGGGAAAAATCCGCTTTTTCTGAAAGAAATGGCTTTGAACATTCGCGGCCTCTTCCAGGATTTAGTCCAACGGTTAGAGAATGAAGACCAGCGCGAAAATCTCGATCTCCTTCATCGCTATGCTGCTGTTATGACCTTACATGTCTTCCATTCTCACCTTGGTTTGAAAACCGACAAGAAACAATTTAAAACCATGTGGGATAGCTTGAAATATGTTGTAGCTGTACCGTCTTTCGGCGCCTGTTTATGGTTTCCCGACCAGTTTTTAGCCAGCTTTCTCCCGGACGCTACGAAACTCATCGATGCTAAGATGCTGGACGCGTCAGCGGCCGCCAGACTCAATTACCTGAAGAGCAAGACGCAGCAGCTGGCCAAATACGTTTCTCAATGCATATTTCAAGTTACCCTGTGGCTGAGCCGCGTCAAGAGCCAACTTTCCTCGCTTGATGAACTGGGATCGCAGAGTGGAATCCTGCTTCAGGGGATCGCTCTGGCCAACCAGATTAGCGGTACCGTACGCCTGTTGCTGAATCTTCACGTCGCCGTTCAGCCGGTCATTTCAAAGGGGACAGTCCTCGGTATTTTCCGTCTCATCGAACTGTCGAAAAGCTTGCAGAGTGCTTTTGAGAGGGAAAGTAGCGCGTCGGTTCTAACTTTCTACGAAGAGCGTTTAAAGCAGAGTCTACTTCATCTAATCAAAGCAGGGCGCCAGAATGTAAGCAGCGAGAAACGCCAGAGAACTGGGGTACTCGCTGCGCTAGACGCTGCTGAAAGATCGCTACAAGGACCAGCCTCGCGTACTCGAGTCTCGGCCACCCGCTTGGCTGTAGCCATGGCCTGCGGTATGGCCAATACTCGGATCTTTAGCGAGGAAGACTTTCCCGTCCTGGTTTCGCTCGTCCAGAAGCTGGAGCAGGTTTCGCAGGACCCCCTGGGCAAACTATCGAGGACGGTCAGTGGAGAATTACTCTACTGGCACAAAGGTTTGATCGATACTTACTTTACAGATGCCTATGAGAAACGCATTCAGCTCACCCGGATCAATTCCGCGCTGAGGGCCATGTACGATTGCTGCGAAACTCTCCAGCACGTGCAGCACACCATCCCGGAGCGGATCACCGAAAAATGGCACCTGAATATCTGGCAGTCGGTGGAGCGCAGTATTCTGGAGCCTTTATGTCGGGACGTTGAAAACGAGTTGAGAATCCAGACGCATTCACATTTACCTCAGGCGGAACACAATCCTTTGAAGAGTGAAGCTCGTTTCGTCGGGTTGCTGTTAGAGGATGTCCCGTTGAGGTTGGGTAGTCGTTTCGTGTCCATCCGGGCCCATGTGGAGCATTACCTGGGACGGACTTTTTACGATTTAGCGGCTGTGGCATCGCACGACTGGCGAAAGTACGGGGAGATGAGACTTTTAGCCCGGCATGTGTTCGACGTGGCTCCCATTGAAGATCGACTTCCGAGTCAGACGCTGGAGCAGGGCTTGGATGTGTTGGAGATCATGCGGAACATTCACGTGTTTGTCAGTCGTTTCAGTTACAATTTGAACAACCAGTTCTTTGTGGAGCAGTCGAGTGAGAGCAAGCACCTGAACTGCATCGGGATACGGCAGGTCTCCAACTCCATCCGGACTCACGGGCCGGGTATAGTCAACACGGCCATCAATTTCACCTACCAGTTCCTTCGGAAGAAGTTTTACGTCTTTTCTCAGTTTCTCTTTGACGAACACATCAAGTCGCGACTGATGAAGGACGCACGTTACCTCAGAGAAGTCCGCGAGAAAGAGGAGGGACAACCGCAGCACAGTTACCGGATGCCGGAGACTCAACTCGGCAAGTATCCCTACGACCGGGCGGAGAAATTCCACCGCGGCATCCGCCGCTTGGGACTCAACGCGGAAGGCTTGAGCTACTTGGACCAATTCCGGATGCTGATTACCCAACTGGGGAACTCGTTGGGCTACGTGCGCATGTTACGCAGCGGCGCTATCCATTGCTGTGCTGAAGCGTGCGCCTCAGTACCGGACCTCGCCGAGTTGGTCGACCTCAGTGACTCGGCTTTGAACCTGGTCGATAACAGGAGTACCGCCGGAAGCAACAGGGGCTTGAATCACGACGTTTCCACCGACTTTACCGAGGGTCTTTTTGAAAACCTAACCTCGAGCAGCCCGGGATTCTCTACCGTCTCCCTAACTTCGGCCCAGGATCTGGATAGCGTCCTCGACGGACTGGCCAAAAGCCTCTCGGAAGGATCGGATTATTTCAAGCTACTCGTCGCTGTATTCCGGCCGTTCTTCCGGGACCCCCGACAGATTCATCTGCGGAATTTCTATATTCTGGTGCCGCCGTTGATGGTGAACTACATCGAGCACATCATCACTTGCAAGGAGAAGTTGAGCAAGAAGAACAAACTGGGAGCCGCGTTTACGGATGACGGCTTCGTCATGGGCGTCGCCTACGCACTGGCTGTCCTGGAACAGTGGAAGGATTTCGACTCGCTCCAGTGGTTTGCCTCGGTGAGGAACCATTTCAGCGAACAGCGGAGAGTGGTTACCAAGAGCCTCGCCGCTGGACACGACGCTGAGAAACTTGGGCAGACGATGAGTCTGACCGTTCGTAGGTTGGATACGTATCAACAGGTAGTTGTCGTTCTTTTCCATTCACCAATCAATTTTTCATTTTTTAAATAAATTATTCTATGTCGAGGAATCGAATAAAATTAAGTCTTAATTTTAAGTGTTTTAATTAATTATACTTTAATATTGATGGATTAAATTATCTGTGATTGTAATCAACGCTCAAGTAAACGAATAGATTGATTAATTTAATGTTCGATTCTCGCAGGAGTACGATCTTCTGTTCTACAATTTGAACAGCGCGCGGATTTTCTTCCGGGACGACAAGACGGGAGAGAAAAGCGGATGTGCCTCTCTAGCCGATGATTCTAACCAAGTGTCGTCGCAGTAAAACAAACAGAGAATTACAAGGAGAAATACGTTTATCAGTCGACGTATATATATATATCAGAATACACCCAATTATTTTGTGTTTCTCAAATTCACGTATGTAACCTTCTCATTTAGCCATACGGAGCTTTTTAATGTAATTTTATACGACATTAAATACGACTTGTATCGACTTTACAAGTCGTACATTAACTAGATCTCTAGGATTTTTTTATATATATGTATAAAATAATTCTACCCAAGGCGTTGTATCCTCGCTGTCGTTTCGAAATCCCATCCATCTGCATTGCGCATGTGTCATCCAAGTC
>JAIQCU010001962.1:0-14622 GCA_022114935.1 Leptestheria dahalacensis
ACATGAAGTGGAAAAAAGTGAACAATATGTCTCCATGCTGTTAAGCAATGGAGACAATACTACAATGATCGTACTTAGGATCTGGAACTGCAATGGATAGTCGAAATCAGGATCGGAGGCGCGCAGTCGATAGACAATAGATCCCGGTCTGGTCCACGCAGGAAGGAGAAGAATCCTCATGCGTGAATCCTCGTCAAATGATGGCAGGTTGGCCAGGACCACCATCAGCTGGACCGCAAACACAATACCCTGGAAATATTTCATACATATTACTTAACTATTAGAATAAAAATAGTAAAAAATAGTTCGTATCAGTTCAGGGATAAACCTGCGTGAGTCGCAGAGTAAACGCTGACAGTCAAGCAGCACGCGAATCGGTCGCTAAACTGTTGGCATGATATCTCTGCGTTGTTTTTCGACATTTCCCTTCTCTTTTGTCTTCCCTTCCTTTTTATACTGGGTGATAAATTTATTTTTTTCTCTGGCGGGTGAGGGGGTGGGGGTCCTAAACGGTCGCGCTAAACGCTCTGCATTCATCTTAGTCCAAACGCTCCATATGTCTTCCATGGAACGGCCTGAGTTATATGACTCGTCCCTTATCTGGCTATGAGCTGTGGCATTGGCACGCGAGGTTTATTATTACGCGCTGGAGAGGCAAAAGTCTACCCTCTCGACCGGTTTTACGATACCTGGAACGGACTATAAAAGCTATTCAACTTGAGCGGCAAACAACAATTAAATGCCAAGGGTATCGTTAGTCGTTACGTTCGTTTTTTCTTGAATAATTCTAGACAAATGCCAAATGTAGTACAATCTAGAGCAAAGAAAAAGGGTCATTTCTTATACTTGAGGATTTTATTCTGGCCAAACTTACAATCCGATTTGAATGAAACTTGACTAGTATATAGAGTATTACTGGTTCTACACGCAATATTTTTTTGGCTGTTGTACCTTTGAAAACATGGCTGCCATAAGCAATCAACTTTTCCCCAGCAAGAACTGGAAATCAACTGACATTACTTCAGTGTAATGAGTATAATCTACACAACTTGGAATCTAATGAAACACGTGGGTTATAAGTTGAATGATTAAGATGGTATGATGATAGATCTTCACATTGTCAATCTGGCCATCAGCAGAACGTTTTTAGTTGCTTACATGTCGGTCATGTATCTGAACCGGTTGGAAAGTGTATAATACCAACTGAAAGCTGTTCAATAAGACTGTCGGTAACATTCGCTTCCAGTAAATGAAAGATTACCTAAACATACAATTGATTTCTTAACCTTTTCGACCTATTTTATATTTGCTTCTCCTTCGTTATCCTAATTCGCTGATTAATTTCTATTGCCGTGTTATTATCTGTCAATATTTTTTAATTAGTGTAAAGTATTGGTCCGTCTAAAGTACTTCGTCTAGTCTAATCTAACATAATCATAATCTTAATTAATGATCACAATCAAGTCATCAGCATCGTCTATGCCGTGGCCATATTCGCGTAAAAACGACATGAAATCGACATGTCAACTGGCGAGCAATTCCCCATGATTTCGCTGTTGACGGCCTTTCTTTCATTTGACAACTCAATTAAATTCGCGCGTAAGTTATTCAATTCAAGGTAAAACATCGACACTTAATTTTAATGCGAATAACCAAATCAAATCATCCATAAAACTGTTGATAATTACAACGGTACTATATACGCTTATTTATACGTAAATCACATATATGCGATGGCAAATTAAGAGCAAACTAAAGAGGTAAAGGAAAAGGGAACCCCTACAGTTTGACGGTAACTATAGCGAGCAAGTTTCCTGATAACCGTACAACTCCCACTTTCTCGCATCTTGCGTGTGTTCTAATTAGTTGGGACATGATTGAGTTAAATCGTGCGTGAGTTGGTTCTCTTGTCGTTGGCGCTGATGGTTAAGAGTTGCCACTATACTCGATGCCAGTCGGGCGCGGGTTTTTTTTCCTTCTGTTTGGACTGACGGAAGGTTACCATGGCAACGAGGTTTCCTACCCCCCCCCCCCGCTCCCTTTGACTTGGTTGGTTTGTGCATTACCGTGTCATTGGATCGGCCGAAGGGCCCAAGGCATCGATTGATTGGACCAGAAACGCGGGACGCACGTTTGATGTATGTGCGTCTAAATGGTGTGTCACATACCACTCACGTCAGCGTTTCTTAACATCTGGGCAGCCCCCCCCCCCGGGAATTTGAGAAAATGGTCTGCTCTTACGTAATACCGGTGACCTTGAACGACCTTGAACTTGAACTCTTGGTAAACATGACCTGTTGACTTTTTAACGGCGGGATAAGTTTCCGATTCGTAATCATTCTTACCTGGAGATTGAAGGGCGCCATTCACAATTGAATGGTTTTATGTTTCCGACATTGCTGACTGGATTGAAATTGTCGAATAAAACGGAACAGAAGGGAGATACACGTGTTGTGCTTTGTGTTTCCAACAACAGAACTGCGGGGTACTTTATGGGCAACCCGGGGAGTATTTGGTTGCTTCTCGAGCGACTTGCGTGGTGTGTACGTGTGTGTATACACCTGTTCGATTTCAAGCCTGGACAGGCTTCTTAAAAAACAGAACAAAACGCATAAGCTTTGCATCAGAACCTGCTGTTTTCGTTCTTAGCTATTCCAACATATTGGCTGGTAATGCGATTTAAGTGATGGAATACGTACTGAACGCTGCTGAAACTGTCATAAAAACAGTCTTGTAACGATCTTTTTTTGGGGGTGTTGCTGACACTTCTTGAAGGACATAAGGAAATTAAGTATATATAGATAAGTAAATGGACAGGTAGTTGGGCAGATAGATAGGTAAATAGATAGCTCGTTGGATAGATGGATAGATGGATAGTTAGACAGACTGATAAGATAGATGGATAGACAAAATTGGTAAACAGATAGATATTTAGTTAAACTGGTAAGATAGGTAGATAGATATGTAGGTAGATGGAGAGATACGTAGATAGATAGATAAGACCGGTAGATAGACATTAGTGTAGATAGCTGGGTGGATAGACAGATAGATAGTTAGATAATCCGATAAGTTCGTAGATGGAGAGATATGCAGATAGATAGATAAGACCGGTAGATAGATATTCGTATAGATAGCTAGGTGGACAGACGGATAGTTAGATAGACTGATAAGATAGATGGATAGACAAAATTGGTAGACAGATAGATAGTTAGATAGACGGATAAGATAGTTAGACCTATATGTAGGCAGATGGAGAGATAGTCTGATATATGGCTAAATGGATAGATAGATAAGACCGGTAGATAGATGCACTTATCGGTGATGAGGACAGATGATGGATGAATAGTTACATAGGTAGACAGATAGATAGATAGGTAATGTAGATGGACAGGTAGACAGATACGTAGATAGGTAGATAGGTAGAGTACACGGACAGATGATGGACAGACAGGTAGATAGACAGACAGTTTGACACATACAGGCAGACAGCTGGATGGTTATATAGAACGGTTAGATGGATAAGTAGATACACCGATATTTCTTTAGGTCGATAGATAGATATATAGATGAATGGGTAAGTAGACAGATAGCTAGATAGACAGTTAAGATAGGTAGGTAGGTAAACGGATAGATTGGTAGACTGAACAGATAGGTTTGCAAATGTACACAAAATTAGTAGCAGCTTTTTAGATTAGAACTTCGGCGATTAGTCTAACTATTAACTAAACTAAATCACTAATAATTAAGTTAAATTCATTAGGTCGGTTAGTCAAGACAGAAAGACAGATAAATAAACTTACTATTAAGCTAGTTGAAGAGTATTTAAAAGTAATTTAGGTAGCGATATAATTATTATTTCAGACTTGTGTCTAACTACTTTCCACACGTGTAAATTACCCTCAAGTTGTTTTGAGAACAAACCGGCCTGTCCGTCACACAGGCAAGTGGTAGAGAGATCTACGACAGAGACGTGGACAAAATCCATTCCCAGGGATCGCTGTACCGCGTTGCAGTACAGACAACGATCCATCAGCACCGTATTCACAGACCAAAACCCTACATACTAACTGACATTAAACTTTACTGTCTTATACTAATTAAGTGTTCATTTTCAGTAATGAATTTGCCCTTAACTACGAGCAATCTACTACAATTAAGATCTATTCCCATAGGATAGATTTACCCGTATTCGATTGATGAATCCGTATAATTCATTAGGTTACTGTCCCTGTTATGCAATCCAAATACATCGATATTCAAGTCAATATCAGTTTTAACGTCTTAATTCGTTAATCCATAAGTCAGAATAGATTCAGCTGTCCTATCGTCGGTTATCAATTAAATTTTACCGATAATTCCCAGTCGCATTGGCCGCACTGTTATACTTGGTTGGAAAAACTGCCGGTTAATTAACTTGACGGTAGAGATAAACACAACGGCGTCCCCCGCTACTCGTACAAAGGTTCCAACACCGTCGAAGAAGTAAGAGAGCCGAGTCGGTCCCCAATCAACCCTCCCCCCCTCCCCCCTCCCCCTCCTCCCCCTCTAAAAATATCTCCGGGGCAGCGCGCGCGTTGAATTATTCGTCCCCGAAAAGCTGACTCACACGTCGACCCATCTTTTAACCGCAACCCAGAATTCTTTTCTGTACTTTTTGGAAAACAACAACAAGAGGAAATGTTTTAATCTTGTTTTCCCTTTTTTTTTCTGGAGAAAATAAAAATATAATTCGAGGGAGAGAATAAAAAAAAGTGACACTGACGGGGTCTTGGAAAAAGCCAAGTGGACAATCTGCGAAACTCGTTATAAAAAGCTATTTTTCCCCCAAATATAAATACTCCCTCTTTTCAAAGGGAAAGGGCGTATGGACAAGTCACGAGATGTAAACTTGCGCCGGTAACGAACCGGCAATTTCTGACGGTACCGTTTCAATTTTCGCCGAAATTTGCATATTTCAATTCCACTTTCTGCGAATATGAGATTCATTGAGAAACTATACATGTAACCAACAAATTAAGTTCAGAGTTAAGATTAACTGTTCTATTAAAAAATAAGTCATTAGAATGTTGATATAAATTACGAATCAGCTGAATTGGAAGGTGAAGATTAAAACTAGACCAAAAAGGGAAAAAAACTCAATGGGAATTTGCTCATTTCTCAATCCCAGTACAAAAACCACCAGCAGGTGTTGTACCAGCAGTTCAACCAGCTCTGGTTCCTTTTACGAAGGCAGGAACTGCTGGAACTGCTGATATTCGCCCACATTCAGCAGGCAGACGGATAGCAGTAGGTCGTTCAGCTGGTAACTCGACCTGTCGGTTTTTGCATTGGGTTGAAATGAATGGCATTACGTAACTTAATCGCGGTATTAACAGCAATAATGATTCTTAACTTGATAACTGAATACATCGCAGTTGTAAGTTGAGGTTATTAATCAAAATGGGCGATTAAAATAATATTTTAACTTTAACATTTTATGAAATTGGTTGCATTCGTATACAATATGTTAATATAGTAAAAAATTAGTTACATTAATTCATATATTACCACTTAATCCCTTGATTTCATCACTTCAAAGTCATGTTCAAAATTGTAATTTATATTATTGAATCTATTAATGACTTGTTCTTTTGTTTAAGAAATACAAAAACAGAACTAAAAGAGGCCACATTAATCCAATTTATCCACAACAGGAAAACGCGCAAAAGTCAAATGAAAAATGTCTAAATGCTTTAATGGCGGTCTGTGATGACATTGGCTAGAAGGGAACGGGAGGACCTTTTACGTCGGCCAATTCCTTGAGACCGATATAGCGCCGTCTATTTCTGTCCTACAGGCTTTGGTATTTCCACATACCTCTCTACACACGACACACCTTACACACTGAGAACGAGAGTAAGTAAGAGAGAGAGACAGAGCTGGAGCGAACAGGGAGAGAAACAGAGATAGAGAAGCGTCGCTAGCAAGCCTTCTCCTTCAGTATGACCAGTTGTTCTTGGCCCGGTGAGCCATACGTTTAGTTCTTGCGTTCGATTAGTGCCTTGTTAACTATGGCGGACAAGACGGAATCGACTTGTGGACAAGATAGTCAATCCGGGCAGCAGCAGCAGAGCTCGCCCAAAATGTCACGGTCGGAAAAAAGCGCCCCAGCGGTCGTCGAAACCGGAGCGTGGCAACAAGAGCAGGAATTTCTGGATTACATGTTCGTTAACCTGCACGGATGGTCACCCAGCGACAAGGATGGCACCAAAACCGACAAAGATCCCGAGGAGAAGGATCGCAAAGTTGTGGAAAGCCGGCGCAGGAGCGCATTCCGCAGCCATCCAGCTCCCGCCCCGGCGCTCAGCAGCGGCCGGGTGGGTCTGGAACACCTGGACAACTTGTGTAAACTCATGGAACAGCTGAGCGAGTTACGTGACCAGAATGTCAGGCTGCGCAAAAGGGTCCAGTACCTAGAGGATATGAAAACCCTGCAGGAGATGCATCAGGAACTACAGTATCAGGATAGTTCTGCCGTGCCCAAGGGAAGTGCCGATTCTCTGGACGTCGATGCCGGCCGCCAGAAAACCTACGATGAGAGTCATTCGGTGGAGAGTCTGCTGGACGAGCCCGCACCGAAACCCGACACCGGCGAGCATCTCAAGAAGATGAAAACAAAGAGCGCGGCGCACGCGCGTTTCAAAAAGCAACTTTTGGCCAAAAACCGCGAGCGAAGCAAGTCGGTCGGCTACGATGAAAACAACACGCCCTCTGGCGACACTGACACGCCCACCGCCGAGACCGGACCAGCCAAAACCAACCCGGCCGACTTAGCACAAGTGACCTCTGTCAGACCTAAAACTAAAGTCTCCAAATGGACCAGAGTGAAAGAGGCGTTTCGTTGGGAAAAAGCCCATCATGTAGAGACCTCTCAGGTGATTTCTTATGATCTCCTGATCTTAAATTCAATCGCATTAAATCATATTTACTTCAAATAATACAAAACCGACCAAACACAATAATTTTACATAATATATTAATTAGTTTTAAGAAATGAAAATTAGAGTTATTGATAACTTTTGACGAAATTTAATATTACATTGAATTATAATTTAGAATTAATTATGATGGATATTATTGACATGTATACAATACAGATAGCATAAAATATCGATATGTATTATCGCTTAATAGTTTGATATAAAAGTCAAGTAGTAAGTGGGATATTAACGATTCACTGTAAAATGTAATTAAATTAGTGAATTATATCTGTTAGGGCGGATCCAAAGCATCAGGGAAACATGGAGCAGCATCGCAGCATCCACCGCAGCCGCCGCAGCAACAACAGCAGCTGCTTTCCGATCAGCAGCTCAAAGAAGCATCCGGAAGCAGAGAAATGAGGCCGAGGAAGGCTTCAGATAACGAGACTAATGACGCGTGCCATGTGCCCGGCAGTCCTAATGCTCAAATAACGTCGCGGCGGGCGTCGAGTGCGTCGTCGTCGAGCTCGTCGGAATGTCTTCTCGAGTCGGAGATTCTGAAATCGTTCGCAGATGCCAGAGAACTTCCCTGTAAGTTTGAAATCAACCGTATTTAGTAAACATGTTTTGAAGTCTTTTGATCTCTGTCTCTCTATCTATCTATCTACTATCTACTATCTATCTATCTATCTATCTATCTATATCTCGTCTATCTACCTACCCAATGTAGAATGTACAGTTACCTACAAGTGTCTACTATCACTCTACCTGTCTAGTTATATTCTACCTGTTTCTGTGCATCTATCTGTTTCCCTGTACTACCATCTACTATCTATCACGGTTAACTAGCCAACTCTACCAGCCTCTTTACACCTATCTATCCACCGACATACTATCTACGCACCTATGCAACTGCTTTACATGGTTAACTAGCTGACTTATATCTACCTGCATCTATTTGTCTACCTGTCCAACTATCTATCTACCTATCCACCCTGTCTAACTATATATTCAACGACTTTATACGGTGAACTAGCCAACTGCCTGATATAAGTTTCTGTCTGCTTATCTATATCTACAAGATCTCTCTATATCTATCTTTCTATTAGAGTATCTGTGAATGTATTTACGTACTTACCTAGCTATCCGCAAGTTCCGGTATTAGTTGAGGGTATTGTTTAGCTTTACAGATATCTTAACAACAAACTACAATTAACTTCAAACTACCATTTAAAACTATCAATTTCCATTAAGATAAAAGTAGATTTTTCAATCCACGACTTGCTTACCCAGTGGATTTTAAAACGACTAACCCGTTAACACTGCCATCTTATCCAAAAAGGCCGAGATCGGGTTCTAAGCAATACCAAGAAGCACGATGACTACCTTGAAATAATACCAACACCCATGGTTAACTTAACCTCAGAGATACTGTCACTTGGACGTTTAGTTAGGAGTTAAATGACGGATATCAGAAAATAGAAGGAAAATCACATGAAACCTGAGGGCGAGTTCGGAAAGGATTAACCAAAAGCAACCGATCCTTCTATTCCAAGCAGCCAAGTACTGCAGTCTAACATTAAATGGAGCACCGCTTCCACTTTTAAGATTTTACTACGGCAAAACTAATGACTCAAACTTAACGAAAATTTGGCATCGTAGCAAGGCTTAGTGTGTCTACACTCACAATTTTTCGCATAGCTCTGCGGCTAATACTTTAAGAGATATCTACCCAAAACCTTTTCCCTTTCTGTACCTTTTTTCCCTTAATGATCTAGACTGTGCGTTATCGACGGGGCTTTGAAAGGATAAAATACGACGCGTATAAATAATGTTACTCTGGACGTCTATATTGATTGTGGGGAGGACAAGTTCGGTCTTGACCTTACCGCGGACAAAATTGGAACCGCGCGACTTGTCTTACGTCATACAGTCTTGTTCTTGACCCAAAAACCTCATACCAAATAGCAGACGGGCGAAAAAGGAATCAAGGGGGGGGAGAAAAAAAAACACCTCGCAGTTTAGTAAGACTTGCCAACACTTCAAACTTTGGGTTATTGATCACGTGTTGAAAATCGCGACCATTCCGAAACGTAAATACAGGGAAGAATGAACCCAAAGTTCCATCCCATTGGCCAGCGACACCGGAATTCGCAAATTAAAGGTTATGGAGGATGTGTTACCACTGGTCCGCCATATTGACGGTCCAATTCGTCAGCTGACCGCAATATCTTTTACATGGAAAACTGAGATTTTTTCCCGTCGAAATTTGTCTGATAAGTTGAATTCGACGTTCAAAGAACCACAATGTCTAACTTTCAAAACCAGCGGCAACATTTATATTTGTCGACGTAATGCGCGTCCTGCCTAGGGAGCCTTACGGAGGGTCACGTGACGTTACGTCATTATCTGTAAGCCCCTATTCAACGCCATCTAACGGGATCTCTAAAACTGTTCTACATCACCTTGATGTCCATCCAAGGCTCGGTTTCTTCATGAGAGTGTCGAATCAACTGTTTTTTTGCGAGTTGGGTGGTTTTGGATTTCCCGTTTTATTTTTATTATGATCATCGCAAAAAGTAGAAAAACTCCAGGCGGGGAAGAATGGAAAGGGTTTCCATGTCGCGCCATGGACGAAATTAAAAATAAAATGTAGAAAGGCACATGACGTGAAGTCTCTCTTTGTTCTTCCTACTGGAAAAGCAATGTCGAAAGTGTGCTTCCTAGCAATCTTGGACACGCAACAACATATCGCTCGGGGCAGCAAAAAAAAACGGGACAAAAATAATAACCAAGAGACTACTGCATCGAGTCACGTGGTGTACTCCCAACAACAACAAAAAACAGTCGTTCCAAAGATGCATGGAATATGTCGTTTACCAGCGAATTTTTTTAAAGTTCTTTTTCGCCTTTTGTTTCCTGTCGAGGAGGAGGGTATTTCCGATTCAAAGTTAGAATTTCTTTGTTGATGGATGAGTACACTTATTTCTCGCTTAACTTCTTTGGGGTTCTTTTGTTTGTTTTTCTGCTGTCAGATGGGGTTCGCGACTCGATACAATGCTAGCAGAGTGACATGGCGATTGAAAACTGTTCCCTAAGCGGAATTCAATAAATCGATCCTTCAGAAAATGTAAGACAAAATTACCGGATGAACTTTAATACAAGATTGAATACGACATGGCATTTACAGGGTGATTAACTAAACATTTGATTTTATTGAAAAACTGAGTTGTTTTTATACATAATTAAAATTGACTCAGTGGCTTTGATTATAACAGTAATAACGTATACTATCTATCTTACTATCTATCGATTTCTCTATTTGTCTATATATCAGTCTACTTGTCTGTCTACCAGTCCATTTATCAATCTTTCTGTTTATCTATTCCGTCTATCTATTAATTCATCTACCTATCTATCTATCTATCTACATATTTATCTGTCTGTGTTTCCGCCTATCTAAATCTATCTATCTGTCTATCTATATATATATATTTATATGTATCTATCTATCTATCTGCCTGTCTATCTACCTGTCTATATGTCTATCTATCCAAAGTCAAATATGTTTGTCTATCAATTTTTCTTTCTGTCTATTTACCTATCGATTTATCCATCTATCAATCTACCCATCGAACTATCTGTATATCTATCCATCTAACTATATAGCCATCCATCTATCCATCTCATCTATCTATCTATTTATCTGTCTATCAGTCAATCTATCTATCTTCCTATCAATCTGTCTATNCACCCGAGACTCCCGCTGGGCTCCACGACCCGGCAGACACGCGCCAGAGACCCTGTTTGACAATCTCCGTCCCATCGGAAGAGATTGCCGAAGAAACGGAACCGCCCGAAGTTGACTCTGGAGAAGCAAGTGAGCGCAACAAATGGAGCCGTTTGAAGCAGGCTTTGCTCAGTACGCAGGCGGTGGATATTAATAGACAGGCCCGATCGGTTCCCTCCAGTCCTAGTCGCCTGGAAACATTCAATTTCGATGAAAATGTTATCAAAGGTACAAGTCGTACAAGACTTATTGACAAGGATAAAGTTTGGACAGGTTAATATTGATTAGCCCGACAACTGAACAGGAATTAAAATTAAGTATAATTAGTAATTACCGCTTATTATTACATAATTCTATTATTTATATTATTTAATCATTCGCATAATAGCAAAGCTACAATGTCAATTCTTAGAGTTACAAACCATCGAGGACGAGGACAGCAGCACTGGATCTCAAAAGGCGCCATCCACTTGCACAGGCGATCAGCCGATCCTCAAATCTCCAATTCAGAAGTCCCCGACAGCTGACGACTTCAAATTTTCTTCGGAGAAGAAACTTTCAGACACCGGCGAGGATCCGAAGAAATCGCCCAAGGTATCCCCGGTGCACACTGGCAATCTCATGGAGAACATCTCGCCGGAGTTCCGCAAGAAGGTGGAAGAATGGGAGAGGATCAAGAGCGGTAATAGCGATCCTTGCAATCAGGATCGAATTAAAAAATCCTCCGACGTGGTCAAGCAGACGACGGATCTCCCACCGGAATTCAAGAAGAAGCTCGCCGAGTGGGAGATCCGCAAAGCCGTGGCTGGCAAATCCGACCAGAACGTCGAGGAGCTGCAAAAGATCCTTCCGGAGGAATTCAACCGGAAACTGCAGGAGTGGGAACGTATCAAAGCTGCTGGAAAACCCGTGAGTCCCGGGCTGGAACGTCAGGGTTCCGCTTCAGCCAAGCACAGAAAGAATAAAGGAGCCAAACAGAGGGACGACAAGAGCGTCAAGGTCAAATCGGATGTCGGTCAGCGCGAGAAACAGAAGGAGAAGGAACTCCAGTGGCTGGAGAAGGAGCTGCAGAAGATTGAGCGGGAGAAACACCGACTGGAACGCGAAAGGGAGAAGTATATCGAGCGAGAAACCAGGTGAACATCTTTCTTGTTTTCAACGTCCATCACAAGATTTCTATGGGGAAAAAAATTCCGATTATTAATTAACTAATATCTCCTTACAGTAACTGTAATTAATATTACAGTGATAAAATACATCATATGTAATTTACTTACTAGAGTTTGACAGGAACTTTAGAACTAGTGTCATTGGTAAAAAAATCCCTCGCAAAGTCGTAATAGTAACAAATTGGTATCCTTCACAGTCTGACTATCATTCACATGACATTGTCAAGAATGACAGGATAGTTGTCAAGTTTCTTTGCGGTGATTATTGTAAGTCATATATTTGCACACAATAATTATTACAACTGAATATTATTATTTAATATTATTGATATTTACTGTTCACATGTCAAATAGTAGCAGTGATTAACAGATGACTTGCGGTGATAAACAATAAATCGTCACTGGTTTTCTAGATTCATACTTAATGTCAAACCTTATCAAGAATACCATTGACGAATAAATGCTTTGGAATAATTAATTCAGTTAATAGATATTTAATAAAATGATGAATTATATCGTAAGTAATGTCTGGATTCGTGTTTAATATTAACTGTATGACTTAATTTTTAACCATGACGAGATCAAGTATAACCATTGGTCAACAATCTTGCTTGCAATCGTTTACATAAGGCTCGAGAAAATCCGCGAGGCAATGCGACAGCCGCAAGCGGACCGCGAGATCTGCATCCGGACATCGACGGGCGAATTCCGCTTCCAGGGACTTTCGCGCAAGTTCACCAAGAAACTCTGGCAATGGGAAGAACAGAAAAACATCCGGCCGGAAGCCTCGACCATCGCCCTCCTCGATCCGGCCAACAACACACCCGAACCAGGAGAGATCAGCGCCCGACCCGGTAACGGGCTGACCATGAGCCGGTCCAAATCGGAGAGCAGCATCGCCGACTTGGTCAGCCCCAGTGTTCACAGCCAGCCGTCCAGCATGTCGCTCAACGATGCGGAAGCCGTGGATTTCGATAGGCGGTTGGCAGCAGGTAAATCATTTCTCACTCTAAAAAAAAATTTCAAACAGCAAACCTTAATATTTTATCAAATTCCTTATTAGTTTCAATGTTATATTAAAATTAAAAAAATACTTCAAAAAACTGATTTAAAATTAAATATCTTTTTCTTTGGTATCCGGAACAGCGAATTCCGCGGCAGCAGAGACGGACCAGCAGAGTCTACGCATTCACGGCGCGGTCCTCGTCGAGGTCGAAGACGTCATCGACGAAAACAGCGCCATCATCGACATCCCGGAATTCCGCGCGGAAGAGGCAGTCTGCAGTTACGCGCCGCCGGAAGTCACGCAGTTAATTGACGCCCCCGAGAGGTAAATCGCACAGCAGGACGATTCTGTATCTGTTGGTTATGTAAACGAGATAATTCTTATTAAAACATTGTTACTATATTATTATTACTATTACTATTACTGAAACAGTGGTGAGGAAGATGAGTGCCTGGCCGAAGGAAGAAGCTTCGAACCGACGGTCCGACGTAATGACTCGGTGAGAAGCGAGTGCAGCTTCAAATTGCTGGAAGAGAATCTGTCCATCATTGATAGGCTCCGAGCTAAGGAAGCAATTTTCAGGTCAGTTTCACTAATTCAATGTCTGTATTCTTGATGGCTAATTAAATTATAATTAAATTAAATTAAATTAAGATATTAATTTATAATAATCAAAAGAATACAGATGCTGGAAACAGAATAAGATTACGTAATTTTGACACTTCAAAATAATTAATTACACCCAATTAATTAATTTACTAGCAAATTAATCTACAACAAACTCAACTTAAGTAACTTGGTTACCACGATAAACTGAAACATTATTAATTAACTTGATAAATTACGTAATTAAGTGCACTGAATTAATTTTATCGTTCTTGCAGAGACTTGGAACTGCAGATGAACAATCTGGACGGTCACATCACCGGCGTGACGAGCAGCCAGCTCCAGGAGATGGACCGACTCCGCGAGCAGGAAGCTTTTCTGCAAACACAGAATGGTGATTTAATGTTTCATTAATTAAGTTTTAATTGGATTCTAGCTTTTTAATTTAAAATGACTCGTTTCTCAGCAGAAGAGGAAGGAGCGGAGGCTACTGAGCAGCCCACGTGCGTCGAAATCCTTAAACAGAGAATCGAGCAGCTGGAACAACGCGGACTAAAGCTGAAAGCGGAAAAGGAACAATTACAAGTCATTTTTTAACCATTCACATTAAATTTTAATTTATTAGTGTAATAATTAATTTGAATATTATATAGGCGGAATTCGCTAAACACAGTCAGCAGCAATCACTCTTGGCCCAGAAGCTGGTGGATAAAATGTCGGAACTGCGTCAAGCTAGTAAAACGCCCGTCACGTCCGAATCGGTAGAGCCGGATGTCATTCACAAGCTAAGAATGATGACCAACGAACTGCTGGAACAGGTTTTCTATTTTGTTATCTACCTATTCCAGTTGTTTAATTAACTGCATTCAACAGGCCAGGGTTTTGGAAGAATCCTTACAGAACCGTAGACAGCAAAGTCCTGGACTTGATCCGACAGGAAATCAAGAGGTAACATCTAATAGCAAATTGATGTTAAAGTTAATCATTCGAAGGTGAATTGTTGAATGTTGATAGGAGGAGGAATACTTTCGGGAGATTGCACAAAGTACCTCTCAGGACATCAACGATAAAGCCTTGCAGCTGAAAAGGGAA
>JAIQCU010001963.1:0-14482 GCA_022114935.1 Leptestheria dahalacensis
TGACGTGGAACGCATTGCGTTCATAGGTTGACTAACATTACAAACTCACTTATTTTACCACGGATTCCGTCATTCCGCATTCCGCCAAAGTGGGCACCTTATTCCACCACGTAACCACAACCATCTGACGTAATTAACAAATTTGAATTGATTATATATTTCACTGTGGTCGAAACTTGGGCCGTTTCGTTCCCATCAAGGTTGCAAGTACCCACTTCTGGTGACCCCCCTCCCGTTACCTTAACCTTAACCTCTGCCTTCAACTTTATGCAAAATTCTATTCTTTATGAGTGCGAGAGCTTTCCCTCAGCGTATTTTTTTTTACTTTGGTTTGGTTGGTTGGTTTTTGGACCTTAGCCGCTTACGAGGCAATTGCCTCGTGAAACCCTCCCCGAAGGCACTTCTGAAGTCACCCAAAATATACTAGTATGGACCTAGTAATACTTAATGCGATGCTAAAGTTTCGTTAAAATCGGTCTGATAGTTTAGGCAAAATAAAATCCTAAAGGTTAGACATTTTGCTCTAGACTGTACCTGTAATGGAAGTGGCCATTATGGATATTTTTCCAAATAGATTTGATTTTATTTTTTGTCCTTTTTTTATAATCTAACAATGAAACAGACAAAAATTACAACTGACTATTGCACTGGACAGTGATAGAAGACGATGATGGGGGGGAGCAAATTAACCAAAAATAGGAGATTGGGAAATTGACAAGGGAATGTCATTTAAAGGGAATTTTACTCGAGAGGGTAAATGTACCATGGGAAAGGTAAAAAGGAAGAGAAAGGCACGTAATTTTAATTTGTTAATAATAACCACTACCGAAAAATAGACAACATTTTATCAAAGACTACCCCCCCCTTGTCCAATTACGTACACACGCGCGATAAAAGGAGTATATAAAATAGATTAGCAATCATATTTTCCTCGTTGATTGAAGCCCAGTCCAAAAAAGTCTCATCTGAAATAGAGAGAAATAATTATTTATATCACTTGAAATTAGAACGGGATTCAATACACTATTGTTATTCTTATAAGTTTAAATGTTAATAAAATGGTGAATCAATCTGTCAGTTACGATTAGCGTCGTTATATTAACTGCGATAATACACATTTGAAATGAACTACAATATAATATGCAATGATAAACAAGTAATGATTTTATAAACTTGGTAATTTTAAGTATGCAAAAACTAACTGTTATTTCAGTAAAAAAAAACTAATAAATAGTGAATTACTTGAGGGGAAAAAGGGTTAAGTTTAAAGAAGGTCATCGATTTAGATTCCATTGTGAAGAACATGAAAGGCAGCTCCCAGAGCCCAGCTCGTTTCATAGCCGTCAATCTTCTTCCGCAGCTGGACGACAGCATCGGGTCGCATGCCAAAGCCGTGGTGTAGCAGCGAGGCGATGTACGTCATGTCCAGGCAGGCGAAAGCTTGATCCGGATTCGGAATGGCACACACTGGGGAAAAATAATTCAACAATATAACTGTAATAACGACAGTAATAAACATATGTTGAAAATGGAAAATTATAATACTGTTATTATTAGCCCATTTAAATAATTCAATGAGTAATGCCAAGACTTATCAAGAGAATGTATTAAAATTAAGATGAGGAGTTAAGAAGTAAATTCACAGTAGAATATAAAGATAATAAAAATGGAAATTACGAAAAGTATCTATTTTTAGCTTACGTTCTTTGGCAGTTTTGAAGAGCTTCTCCACATTGACGGATCCTCCGGTCGCCGCGTCTGTCAAAGGAGGAAGGGTAAATAATTTTATTTCAAACATATTACCAGATAAATATTTCTAAACATTTCATATTAAAATGGTAAAACAAAAATTTTCAGGAATAATGCTTATCCGCTTGTTATAACTAATCGTTATGTTATTTAGGTTAATTATACTTTGCAGTTATAGTATTAATAGTTCTCCTTTCTTTAAGCATATTTCAATATTGATTATGTCAACATAGACAATTCCCAAAGTCTCCAGGAATAGATCCACAATGTTGAACAATCTAATAAAATATATATTAGATAGACAGGAAAGGTAAATATTTAAATTTAATAGATAGATGGATAGATACGTAGACGCGTAGGCAGATAGATAGACAGATAAATTAGTAGACGGACTCACAAATAGATGGATAGATACATAGACGGACTGAAAGATAGATAGTTAGATAGATAGATAGATAAGTAATTGGACTGAGTTATAGATGGATAGATAGACAGATACATAGTCGGACTGAAGGATACACAGTTAGACAGATAGATAGATCAGTAGACGGACTCAAAAACAGATGTATAGATACATAGACGGGCTGAAAGATAGATAGTTAGATAAATAAGTAGATGGACTGACTTATAGACTAATAGAAAGACAGGTACATAGACGAACTGATAGATAGATAGATAGGAAGATAGACAGACGCATGGACGGACTGATAGATGGATGGACAGATTAGTAGTTAAGCTGGGAAAAAAATATTTGGAACGTGGTTAAATGTGACATACCAATGAGACCGTGATCAATGGCCCGGTCATAATAATAGGAAATGGCCACCACTTCTCGGGCGTTCAGCTCGTGCGGTTTGTGAACCGAACTCTCGACAATCTTTCGGACGATGGCCAGACACTGGTCGTAGTCAGCCTTCGGTACGCCACCTTTCTTCTGCCACTGCTCCAGGGGGATCTTGTCTACGTCGACGTCGTGGCTCCCACTACTCAGAATAATTAATTAATTAAGATTTGAATGAAACCACAATACCGATAATAGCAATAATACACACGATAGCAAAACATGTGATATTAGATTATAGTTAAAGATAATTCATATAAGAATTTACGATAGCGGAATTACAACGTCTGTATTAAAAACTAAACAGCTGATATTGCTGAATGCAAGTGAATATATATACACTATACACTACAATATACTACATTATGTTGTATTATTATATATTATATTATAAGTTGCATGTGTTATATTATTATACGTCACGATAAAAGTGCTGCCATTGTAGGTCCACCCTCGCTTCACGAGCGGGTTGATGCACGGCGACCTTAGCACCGTATCGCTGTCCGGGTTGCTCTGAGAGAGAATGTGCTTGCGAGCGGCCATCAGACCCAGACCGAGGTAACTGAAGAAAAGAAAAACCGCAAAAGACACATTTCAACTTAAATATTACTTTAGATATTATGAATAAGACTATTTATCATTAGAAATAACATTCATTATTAACTTACAACAATTCAAATTTATAGATCGTCACTGGTTAATTTCACCCCATTAATTTGTTAACAAGATTAAATTAAAATCCATCATTTCAATTACTAAATTAATGTCCCTGTTATCTCTAAAACACGACAAATTGACTGAAACACCACAAACCTGTATGAATAAACGTCGATGTTCTGCTGCAGTGCAGAAACTTGATGAAGAAAACCCTGAGGTGCGCCGTGAGCGGTCTGGACATCTAGAATATCACGGTTAGTAATGAAATGATAACAACAATAATAATAATAATAATTAACTATAGAAATAAGTCAATAGTGACAAATTTACGGTTAATTGATGAACAAGTTGCAGAAAGAAACAAAAGGGGATGATGATGAAAGCGAAGGAGAAAACGAAGGAATTAGTCATAAAAAGATAATAAGAATGAGAAATAATAATAATGTCAATAATAATATTAAAATTAAAATGATAATAATGATAAATAATGCAAACCAGTTAAACATTCTCACCTTTAGGGGCGAACGTAATCTGGTTGGAGCCTCCGCCAAGGTCAAGTGCAGCCACCGTGTTGTGAGGGTCACTACCCAGCCGATCTGCCACAAACAACACATAGTTTTCCATTATCATAGGTCATCGCTATGCTAAAAACCTTCAATCCGCATACCCTCCTAACACTTTATAAAAGACAGCTGACATTTTCAAGGTTAATATTTAATTCATTTAACGTTAAGTTGAATACCAGACTGTCTAGTTGACAGTTCCATAAAAAAATTAAGGGATTTACCTAACAGGGGATTAACTAAGCTAACGAATTAAGTTACATAAGGTTAACCTAGAAGGAAGTTGATCGTAAACCACGAGAAGAGACCCTCGTCGATGCCGTCCATTATGCCGACCGACTTCGACGTGACCAGAAATCCCGACTCCTCGAACACTTGCCGTACCTGGACGATAAATTTCAATGAGCAATAATTTCATAATTTTTCTATATTACTTATTTGTTACTTTGGTAGCAAGTGTTCTAAATTTAACTGAAGTAATATAGCTTGGTTCATATATTACATGGTCTAATATCCTGTCGGCTTTGTCGGCCGGCAGTAACCTCAGCCCGGCGGTAGCCTTCAACACCAGCGGAGTGGAGGCCCACAACGGTCTTGGGACGACTTCTTTGGCTTTCGACAATAACCCTGCGATCGATTCTGCAGCGTGTTCCGGTTCATCGGCGAAAGACGATAGTCCTGGTTTCGTGTCTGCATAGTATTCGTGATCCAGTTTCACACTGCGGTCTAGAAAGGGAAATTGGCGGTCGAGCCGAATCGGGGAAAAACGTGATTCTTTAGGTACCCGCAATGGAACGGTGAAAGGCAAATGCCAGAACCCTCGAGCCGGTGCTTCCCGCGTCGATGACGACTGTGTACACACGTTCCTGGAGCCCCACTGCCACGGCCAGTTTGTCGAGCAGGTTGGTGCTGTGCCCGCGGCCACCAAATCCCACAGTGTTGTTCAGCACGACTGGAAAAACCGTCGACCAGGGAATTTTAGCAAATTCTTGGAACGCTTGTTAAATTTTGAAAACTCACCAATCAGAGATAAAAAGCTTAAAAGTATCACAGACGTGAGGAAAGCCGTGCGGACAGCCCAGACGGCTCGGGCGACGGTGAATGTGTTGGAAGTGCTGGTCGGCAAGTTGTGCTTGTCGGGAGTTCCTTTCCTGTTTCGTAGTGTGGTGCTCATTTCTGGAAAAATAAATCACTTAGACTTAATTCAAAACATACAGAAAATGACTTGCCTCAAACAGAGATGCACGAGAGGTTTTTGATAAATGTAATTGCTTAATCAGAACGTAAACCTATATATATTATGACCTGTGTTAACAATCACTAACAAAATATCTAAAACTAAAACTCTTCATTTGCTTGATTATATCCCTGATTATATTATAATAGAATCGTAAAGCAAATATTAAATATGAAATAAGACGGTGAACCTCTCGTATTGCAAAAAATAATCCTTCATGAAATCTAAATGTAACCTTGTTTAAGGTAAGTTAATTTAAGTTTATACAAAGCATAAAAACGGGCCAAAGATAAATAACGTACCAAACGGTTACTAGGCAAAAGAAAAGAAATGAAGAGAAGAGGCGGAACTTCGGTTTCTGTACTGACTGGGCACGGAAACTTGTTAGACTTGGCCGGACTTGGCATGGACCTGGACGTCCAGTAGTTACAAATGTCAAAATTTGACGAGTGACGGCTAGATGGCGCTATATTATCATTATATATTTGTTGACCCAAATATCCAGTTTAAAGATCACTAATTTGAATTCGTGAATACAAATAAATGAATGTAGAATTAAAATAGTATTTTACTTGTTTGTTCTATTGGTGTTTTTGATTATCATTTCTTATTTTTACCATATTATTCCTATTTCCGGTATTAATATCGCTAGTTATATTTATTGTTAATATGTTTAAATTTCGAATCAGTTAGGTTTACTTCTTCAATATGATACAACTTGAACTAGATTTGAGTTAGCTGGTAAGTTGGCAACATTGCGTTCGTTGACAATTAGAACGACATGGCATTCGACCACTAGTGATATGCAGCAATACTTTACTATCCTAGAGGCCTCTATTGACAGCAATAAAGAATTAACATTTTGTTTTAAGAAATAAAGAAATTGCTTATCATCCAAGCCTTAATGAATAAATATAAACTTTAATTTAGATTTTAAATGCTGATTAATGTTTAATTAGACAAATTCTTTCACCTATCTGGCAACGTCGCAACTTGTGCCGTTCAGAAAGAAAGCATAATAACAAACCGTGTGCCCGAAAACGCTGTAGATAGCCAAAGATCGATGACAGTTTCCACATGTGTTATTTATTAACGGTTATAACACANCTTTGCGTTCGAGGAGAGGCCCGCACGTCCCAGTCGGTCACGACGCGCCACGGGTAACGTTGGGGAGTCTCGGTCAATTAGCACCTTGTAGTTTTCACTAAATTCCATTCCAGTTTTCCAAATATAACATATTATATATTACATATAACTATGTTTATAATGTCAACATGCTTATATTTATACTTAAATTATATGATATTGAAATATGCTATGTTTTATAATGCCAATAAACTATAATTTGTATAAGTACAAAGTATAAACTAATAAGTTATGTCCGTCTTCCATAACAGTGGCTGAGGAAGGAGATTGAACGCAGACTCGACTCTATTGCCAGGATCAAATACGAGCCAAAGCTTCTGTGTGATGGTTACACGCCACCAAGTCAGATGACGGGCAACAGGATGTGGGTCCTCGACAAACTCAAAGATCTCGGTAACAATAATACAGCCATATATTAATATAATATTATATTGTTATAATGAGGTAAAATATCTTATCATTCTCGATCTAGAAAGGAAACTCAAGGCTATCAACCCAAAGCTGGTCAGGGCACCTGGCGACAGCATCCGTCACTTTCTCACCGGCACTGCCCTCAAGAACACCAATATGAACTACGTTCACCGTTTCTGCGACATTTATGACAAGGCCAGGCATTCTCCGGATGATGTTACCGAACGGGACGTGCAGGAATACGAGATGCTCATGACATCGATCATTGACACGTAACTGGCACTTCATACCTTCTTGAAATTAAACTTAAAAAAAGACAATAGTAATACATCCGAGTTATCGTATGGTCGACCAGAGCCCGCGTCAGTCAGTATAACGAGCAGAACTGCGAACACGACCTCGTCTCCACGTCCAAGAAGAAAAGTGACAAGAGAACCAGTCTACTTCTACCCGTAAAATCCAACTGAAAATGTGTAAATAACTCAAAAAATTGCTGTTGAATATATTATGCTTTTATTATTAAAGGAACAAGACCAAGCAGTGTGACAGCAAGACGACAAAAGTGATTATAGACGGAAATATTATAACACGTTTTGTCCTTTTCTTAAAAAAAGAAATGAATTGAATAGAAAACGCAAGGCACAAATAATAACAACAATCACAACCGACTTTTCAAAAAGAATAAGTACGCCAATTCCATACTCCCGTATTTAACTATTTAAAAATTAGCTAGAAAATGTGCTATAATAAATTATTCCAGCAGACTGGGATCCAGTTCGAACCATAAGGGACACTTTCTCGAAGCGGGACCGTTCCAGCTCCAACCGATAGGGATTAGTAAATGGGTTAATCCCTCCGTCACAATGCCCGAGTTACCTGTATACAAAAAATTAATATATAATAACGGAGTTTTTTTTAAATAAAACAATCATAATACAATAACAGTAAATATAGCAGTGTTAATCATAAAACTAAGATAATAATTAATAATACAATAATGACAATATTAATAGCAGAATAATAATGATGGTAGTAATA
Source organism: Leptestheria dahalacensis (assembly GCA_022114935.1). Lineage (NCBI taxonomy): Eukaryota > Metazoa > Arthropoda > Branchiopoda > Diplostraca > Leptestheriidae > Leptestheria > Leptestheria dahalacensis. Next base: position 7,643 of record JAIQCU010001963.1, read on the forward strand.
ATACTACTAATAAAACTTAGATAATAATAATTAACAATACAAAGTGATGACAATGTAATACTAATAGCCTTTTAATAATGACAGTAAGAATAGTAATAGTAGTACGACATAAAGAGACTTACCGTTGAGCCCTTTCTGTGCATATCGACTGACTAGTACGTTGCAGTGCATCGAATTGTTGGGATCGTTTTTGGCAGCATCATACGCCGTGGAGATACCCTTGCTGATAAGAGGGCGGTAACCCAGGTCCTGGAACTCTTCGACAACTGTAGTTTCAATTTTTAAAAAAATATTAGTTTTTTGAATTGAATTAGTGTTTTTATTGACTTAATTTAAAATTTTTTAATTAATTAAAACATGGTATGATGTCGACCTATATGTTCCACATTAATAATTACATAATTTAACTATACAAAAACACGATGATTATATTTCCTTAAATTACCAGTATACATTGCCTCGTTGTTACATTAGCATTAGATGTTAATTCAATTAAATCATCATTTAAAATTATAGGTACATAATTCGAAATAAATTATACTTTTCGCATGATCTGCACCGCTGAGGTCAGCCACAAGAACCACTCGTTCATTGTCCGAGTTGTCGAGAACATCCTTGACCACCTTGGCGGCAATCACGTCCCGCTCGGGCAATCTCGCCAGCGAGGCCACCGTCATCTCCTTGTCATTCAACCTGCAGCGGCTGATTGTTATGTCGCCGCTGGCAGCGCTAACCGTCTTGCTATCTAGCACAGTCCCTTTCCGCCGGCTTAAGTAGCCGGTGTCGCCCTGCTCGAACGTACTGTAGAACTGGGACGCCGACTTGTCCTTCAATTTATGATTGATTCCCACGCATAGCTGTTGAAAAAAAATAACAATAAAAAATTAAGTCATGATTAATGTAATGAAATAAAGTACCTCCTCCAAGGCACTGGCTTCGGCGATGCCCTGAATGACAGCGAAACTGACAGAATGCTGTTTCAAGATGTTTGCAACTACTTCGATCACCCCGGGATTGCGGGCCTTATCTCCCGTCAGTCCGTCCAGGTTCCAGTATGCGACACGGATGGGGCCGTTCTCGTCTGAGACCGACCGGTCGACAGCTGCAAATAATTTTATTCAGTAAATTAAGATGACACGTCTCCTGTTGGGGTTGATTTCTCACCATCTACCGTTTCTTCGGTTTCGTCATGCACGCCGTTCTCCGTTATCTTCAGCACCTCGTTGAACTCAGTCGACGTGGGGAACTCGGAAAACTTGCCGTTCTCAAAGACAGGGAACGTGAAACCGGGTCCCACAGGCAGCGACGCTGTCCTTCTGTGTCCTTCATTCAAATGACAAAAATGTTGAACTCAATCGTAAACAGTAATAATTTATTAATTATTACTAATGTTCATTAATTAATTATTAATTACAGTATTGATCATGTAAGTATTAAATAATAATAAATATGAAAACGTTAATAATCAATTTACCTGTCAAACTACTGGGACTACTGTAATCGTACGTCGACAGGTAAGGGCTTAAAGCCGATATGAGTCGTGTGCTGAAACCGTGCACTTTCCGAAGGTCGTAAACAGTTTTGAAGGGACCCTTTACAAAGTAAAAATTGGATTATTTTCATATTTACCTTTTAGGATTTATCAGGACTACTTTTAGTTACTTAAATATTTTCTAAAATATCTTTTTTTGTAAATGCATTAAATTCAATATATAATTTCAGTCAAATAAATACTTTTTTTTAAAAATTATCCCATAATTGTTTAAAATACTGATAAACTTATTACTTCTGTATATTATTACAGTTTTATTTTAATGTATTCAATTTAGTTCCAAAATAACCTTTCGTTCCCTATGGTGCACGATATGCGCTGCCAGTTCCTGACTGATACCCTCGACGGTCATCAGCTGAAATATTGTCGCCGTATTGATATTGACAATGTCCTGCTTCTTGATTTTATTGCCATCGGCGTTCCTTGGCGAGGACGTTCTGACGGGAACGTCCCCGTTTATGCTGTTGAAGGATGCCTCGGTATTGGCCACCGAGGAGGACCTGCTCGACAGTTTCCTGTCGATGCAGATCTCGGGTTTGATCAACTGTAGCTTGACGGCACCGATGCCTGAGACCAGGGCCAGGTCCTCGATTTTCTTGAAGCCCCCAATGGCGCTGCGGTGGTCGATGATTTTGTGCGCTAGGGTCCGGTTGATGCCCGGCAGCGTCATGAGCTCTTCCTCGGTCGCTGTGTTAATGTCTAGAGCCGCTACCTGCTACGGGAAATATCAATAAATTCATAAGATATATCAATATAAGTAATGAAAAACGTAAATAATACAAATAAAAAGAGAGTGTGTGGGTTTTTCACAAATGCAGAAATGAGACCTTGAAATCCATCCCCGCCATGTTGAACGTGGCGCTGAGATTCTTCTGCCGGCCCGACTTTCTCCTCTGAAACGTTCCCCGCACCTTCGGCACCAGACTGGCAATACTCGACTTTCTCCTCGTCCGTTTTCCTGGTACATCCCTGGCGTGGATCTCGTAGAGATCTGGAACCCTCCCGTCGCTAGCCGGGAGTGACTCAGTATCCCGCAGGTGGCTGTAAGGGATAGCGCTTACGTATACATTAGCCATTACAAAAAAAAGGTAAAATTATCGTCTTACGTTTCTGCCGCGTCGGCTGAATTCGTTACGACAGGTTCCGAATTGGAGAGCTCCTGACTCGACTGTGGGGCCGTCCCGAACGCGGGTTGCTGGCTTACACACTGCCCCATGGTTTAGGTTGCAACTGTCTACCTGTCTTTAGAAAATGTAGCAAATGCTTTTTTCCGCTGTAGGCTTCGAAAATGTTGCAGGATTTGGACTTTGATACGCCGTGTAGAGAAATCAAAAAGATAGATAAAGCTGGTATAGACGCTTCCCCTATCTTTGGTTAATCTTATTATAACATCCGTGTGTTTGAATCAGTAGGTAAGAAAAGGACAACGCCAGTCAAATATCACGGAGACGATTAAACGACCACACAGTCGCCCACACGTGAATTGTCAATGGGAAAAAAATTGCGAAAAATGTAGTCTTTTCCGTGGGTTAAGGCTGCCCACCAAGATTCTGGTATTTGTACATAACAAAGTTATTATCGATTATCAGCATGTAGTAGGCCAACCTACCGCTAGATGGCGTTTAAACGATTAACAACAAGATAGTAATAATGAATGGCTGTTCATTAATTTTCTATTAGTAACTGGTGTACGCCAGAATACTTTGTTCATACGTTAACCTAAACCTCGAGATTCAACTTTCACATAACCTTTCTGTATAAGTGATGAAACAGTTACAAAATCAGACGTGGAAGGCAACTTATTCGTATCTAATCTGAGCATAACAACGTCCAATTTAAGATTAAGATATGGCTTTTTTGACACAGAGGATTGACCCATGGGCAGTAATAGCACGCCATGATTTCAAACCTGATAATGTACTGATTTATTAAGTACGTACGAGTTAATTATTGTGATAATCCTTTAGTACGCAGCTCTGCGTATGCCCTAACGTTTTGCCGCATTGTAAGGATTATTTAGGGTTATATTAATTAAATTGAAATTGAAGCAGTTGGACGATTAATTTTTTAAATAATCCATTCAGGATTTCTTGTGGTGAATTTAATTCTAACCTCTCGTTGTATTTGCTGTTACACATCATATTGACAGTAAACGACCCTTGTGTGTACCACAAAACAAGATACCGAATACATTCTATTTTGAAAACCAATTAAGTTTATACCACTAAACTTTAGTTTCAACCCACCCGCACGTATACAATAACAACCATTAAACAGCCCGACATAATTGTATGTAAACAGTGTATAACAATGTAACATTATAGATGTTCCAGGTATCTTAAGTGAGCTGCGGATGATTCCAGACTGCAGTTCATAGCTTCGTACTCCATTCTATAGGCTTCCCTTTCATCGCTGACGATTTTCAGTTGGCTTCTCAGCTTTTCCAATTCAACCTGTGATTCGAGAAAACGGTTTTGAGTTTACTCCTACATGGTACTTAACTATTTTCATATCTATGTATTTAATTTTCCAATCTAGCCACATAACTGTCTATCTATATATGCAGATAGATCTGTCCCGTCTACACCTGTATACATGAAATGCTGTGTACGAAGTTTGTAAGAGGTTATACTTCAAATACAAAGGTCTATCTATATAATGCTCTATCTATCTACATATCTAGTACCTATCGGACTACGTAAGTAACTATCTGCCTGCATACACGGTTAACGAAAACCTGTTTATGACTCGTACGAGGTTGCTTCAAATGCGAATATCTACAGCACAACGCTCTACTAGCTACAGAACTATCTACCTACGTAACTAGCGTATCTATCTAGCTATCTAACTATGTATACTTAATTATCCAATTGTCTGCTGACATATGCCATACTTGACATGCTGTTTGTGAATTGTGAAGTTTGTAAGGGGTCCCTCCAAATGCGCAGGTCTTATCATAATGCTCTATATAACTATCTATTTACGTGCCAGGTACCTAACGAACTACGTATAAGTAACTATCTGCCTGCATACGTTGTAAATTAAAAGCTGTTTGCGCAAGTTCCTAAGATGGTGCTTCAAATCTAGCTGCAGAACTATCCCTCTACATTTCGTATCCATCTACATCTACATTTTGGGTCTCTTACGCTAACTACGTACCTAACTAGCTACCTACGTATGCCGTAAAATCAAAGGCTATTTGTGGAGATCGTAAAAAAAGGTCACGTCACGTCCAAAGGTATCAGCTAAACTCAAGCTAAACTGCAGCACGTTTAGCAGACGATATTGATGGTAGCTTTCTACTTAAACAGTTCGAATGATGGTCACTAGATGGCTTCACTGAAATAAGTACTGAAATAGCGTCTTATGGCCTTTTATAAGTATCACTACATCATCCTCAGGAGTGGTTGACCAGAGATGGATCTGTCATGATCTATTTATCTTTATACTTCTCATCGAGCTACATCAGTATCTACATATCCAAATATATACTTAACTGCATGACTATATCCTACGTACACGCGGTAATAAAAAATTAGCGCATACCCTGAGGCTTTTGTTTTGAGCTTCGAGTTCATGTCGTTGGTAAATCCTCTTGCTCCTGCAGATCTGAGCGTAGCCTCGGTTCTTCAGTGTTCGCCTCTTTTGCTTTAGACGGACAATCTCCTCGCGGGGGGCTCCGTGCAATCGGCGATTCAGTTCCCTCACTGGTAAAGAGACCAATTCGTAGTCGTTGAGGAGGTCGGTACTGGACGATTCCTGAAGACTGTCCTCCGATTCGGAACCAAACGAACCGTACGCATGGCAATTGACGTGCATTTCGTGCTCGCTGAAATCGGGGCTATATCGACGGGTAGTATCATCATCGTGATGAGTGTTATCGGCGCTCCATGTGGTTCCTATAGATAAAAGATACCGCATATCTTCAGCATTAACAAGGGTTATATAAAAGTTAATTAGAGTATTAGGATGTTATGAAGAGGTTGTAATCCATCTCTATCTTTCTGTATCTAACTAACTTCGGTTTCTTAAACAAAATTATGTTCAATTTTGCGATATTACATTTATTCCCAATGAAACCGGTGATCCATATGTTTATCAATATAGATTGGGTTACTCACCTCTGAAGTTGAAGGAGGACGACTGCTGTTCTTGACTGTATGGCTGAGGCTGCTGGAGGTAACAGTCTCCCGTCGTGCATGTACCGTGAGATTCATGGTACGGGAATCCCTCAGGTATTGGCGTGGGTATCGATATGGGGAACTAATAGAGTGAACAAGTTAAACAACTGAACATAATAGTGCGATCTGTATTTATTCTTAATTAGTATTCATGACATGTTCATCCTAACATGTTAACTTGAATTTATTGTCGCTTGAGATCATTTAGTGCTCCTTTGTGCAATGAACAGCATGCAAATAAGAAAACTATCGTTGCTTGAAAACTATTCGTCTAGTCGGTGCACTTCTTCTGTATTCAATGATATATTCAACTGTTATTAAAGATTAAGTTTATGTTACAACAGTACGTGCGACAATGCAGTTTTGAATGCATCCTTTACGAACCTATCGATATACGATAATTTCACGCTAACTCAACAACGTCGGAAGTAAATTTTAATCTTAATGCGACTAATTCAGTATCAATGAATGAACAATAAAGAGCATTAGAGGGAATAGAAGTGTTTTAGTTGCAAATTATCATAAAAACATACACAATGGACTGTGTCATATCCAACTCCGTAATGTAATATAGGAGTTTAACTATATAACAATTTGACTTCAATTAATCTCCTTTTCTAATTAACAGCTGGTCACACGAAAAGATATAACGTACCGATCGATGCTGTTTGAAGGTGTCGGTGTAAGCAAAATTTTCATCGACGCGTTTATAAGAATCCGGTGTTGGCATTAAAGCGTTAGGCTGCTGGTTAAAGTCACTGAAAGTGTCCATACTGTGGTCCAGTTTTATGTGCAGAGAATTAGTTAAAAGTACGGACAAGAAACTAAAGTCACGCGTGTAAACGTGTCCCAAGGAATGCAAAACTCGTCTGAGCGTGAACTTTTCATCGAGTCAGCTTTTAGTCAAGCGTCAGGTTCTCCTGCGCCGCCGCTGAAACAAACCGTATTGAGGGTTTGTACTTCTTCAAGGCTATATATCTAACTAAACATTGAAAACTCTAAAAAGCTATCAGGTTCACTTGGTTTGATCGCAATGCTCAGTCCCTTATTCCATCGACTAGGTATTATAGGACTATGTATTATTAGATAATATATATATATATATAT
>JAIQCU010001964.1:0-15888 GCA_022114935.1 Leptestheria dahalacensis
TTTGAAAATGTGGATGCCATAAGCGATCAACTTGTTCCCAGCAAGAACCCTTTTTGTATTGATCTAGACTGTACATACCAGATGTCATAAATTAGGGTTAGTTTAGGATTTTATTTTGATAAAACTATAAATCCGATTTAAGCGAAACTTTACTAGTGCATTAAGCACTCTTAGGTCTGTACTCAGTAATTTTTGTGTTGCTATACCGTTGAAAGTGAGGGAGTAATTCAACTTTTCCCCAGCAAGAACCATCCAATTCTTGCTGTAAATCGTACCTTGTAGATGAACTATAGCTCTAGATGCTTATGATGCCGATATTCTCCATGTACTAATATATAATGATCAAGATGAACTGGTTTCATACAAGAGGGGGGACTAACTAACTGAAAGGGTGTAACTGCAATTCTAGTACCAAGGATGCGTACCTCGGAATACGGGCGCCATTTTCCAGATTGCAACAGGTCCCAACTGCGTAAACTGACCCAGAGCCAGTTCCATCAAGTACATGGGTTTCCCAACGAGCAGCAGCAGGATCGTATACGGTATAAGAAAAGCACCTTTATGAAGTTGACAAGCTCATAAGATGCCATTCACAGCTATGATATATGTCAAATTGTATTACTATATAGTTAAGTCTGACAGTAATTTAATATTATATCGACCAAACTTCTTAATTATGTTTTAAAATTTTATTTTTTCATCTTTTACTGATCAAATTCAACTCTCCAATACGAGGAAGTGGCAAGTGAGACGTACCTCCCCCGTTGGTAAACGCAAGGTACGGAAACCTCCAAACATTGCCCATTCCCACGGAGAGTCCAATACAGGACAGGAGAAACTGGCACCGCGAGTCCCATCGAACTTTGGTAGACTTGTTAGGATCATCCTGGCTGCTGCGGTAGTAGCAATCCTGCTGAGTTTCCACCGTACTTGAATGGTCGTCAGATGGCCTCAGCGTGCTTAACTCAGTCTGAAAACCAGCATGTATCTTTCAACCAACAATCTACACACAACTGAGGAACTGTGGATTGAAATGCAAGATGGATTCAGTAGATAAGCAGCAGTTGACTTTTTAGTTTGATTTAGTGTACTATAGTTTACATGAATGAAACTCTGCTGACCTATCTGTTTATCTATCTATCTATCGATCTATCGATCTATCTACCTGCCTATCTATCCATCTATCTATCTGTCTATCTGTCTATCTGTCTATCTGTCTATCTGTCTATCTATCTATCTATCTATCTGTCTATCTATCTATCTATCTATCTATCTGTCTATCTGTCTATCTATCTATCTATCTATCTGTCTATCTGTCTATCTGTCTATCTATCTATCTATCTACCTATCTATCTATCTATCTATCTATCTATCTATCTATCTATCTATCTATCTATCTATCTATCTATCTATCTATCTATCTATCTATCTATCTCTACCTACTGATTTGTACATACTTGATCATGCTCAGCTTGATGGTTTAACATAAGAGGTGTCTCTGGGATAGCGCAGATCTCCGGCTGATGGTTCATTGTTGGTAGCAGTTTCGATTCCAGCTGGAAGTGTTAAAACGTAATTTTGCCCGTCTGATGACCAACTGAACCACACTAATCCTGGACTTGAACTAAACAGTAAGGGAGCCAAATGCTACTGAGTAACACCTTGACTCTATTAATCAAGTTCGAAACTGTGAGCTGGTTTTACCTCTTAATCGCAGCAGCTGAGGAGAAAGTGTAGAGCTCGTGCAAACCCAACGCGACTCCTATATGCACTCGACTTTGAAAATGATGAATATGGATGTAGCTTTGTTTATAGAACCTTAAAGGTTTAGTTATTCTACCTATGATTTTCTTTCAGTTGTAGGAACGTGCCTCCGTAAAACGCCAGGGAATTTGAATGCCAACTAATTATGATTCAACGTTACGTGATCTGGCTTTCAGTGGATTACTCTTCGGTGCATTGGGTGCACGAGATGGCAAAGGTTATTCTCTGTGTTGTATAACCTCAGATTGAAGGGATTTATGATATAGCAGCATACTTTGTGTCGGTTCAGTAAATCCACTTTTATTTTTTTGTGGTTTCTGCTGGTTTAAGTGTTACTTTCATTTTTTAAACTAAATTTTGCATCACGAGACGATGCTTCCCAACGTTGCGTCTCGAGAACGTCGATAGCGTCGATACGTCGGTACGCAGTTGAGTCGACCGCAGTTGAAAAGAGCGTCAAAAAATGAGTCGACTCATATCCGACACGTGGGTACTTAGTTGAGTCGACCGCAATTGAAAAGAGCGTCGAAAGTTGGGTCGACACATGCACGACGCGTGGGTACGAAGTTGAGTCATGCGATGACGCAATTAGTCATGCTGAGTCATTGAGTCATGATGACGTCATAGATGGTCATGGCGAGTCACTATGGCCGGGCATGCCCAAATTTATTTGGCCTCCATGTAAAGAGATAGAACAAACGATTTAACATAGAAACAGATAGGGAATTTGGAAAGGAGGGAAGAAAAACGCTAAAAACGGGGGGAAAAAACGTGGAATGGAAAAAAGTGAACAGTATGTCTCCGTGCTGGTAAGCAGTACCTTTGTCTCGAGACAAAGATTTCAACTGAAACTGAAACATCTATTTTATTTTTTTCTAGAAACTTAATCGAATTAGATAAATCAAAGTGGAATCAAGGTTAATTTAAACTGAAACAAAATAGATTTTTAAAAATGTATTCAACCAGTACTAACTAGCTGGAGCCGCGTGCTAGCGCCACCTAGCGGGCAAGTGGGCAACCACGTACTAGAACTGGTTTGTTTTTGTTTACATTTGTAGTATTCTCACGGTATGTTGTGGTTCAAATATTAAAGAAAGCTGCTGTCTCGCTAAAGTAATATTAATGTTGCTAAGACAATTTTTTTCTCGGCTTGATTAGGGTGATGCGTGCGGACGGCTGTTTTCAACGCAGAAACGGGATTTGCAAAGCTCTGCTCGCAGTAATGAACCAAGACACACTGTGGTGAATGTTCTGCCAAACTCCCAGCATGGTAAACTTAGAGTAAACGCAAACTGCACCTTATACAATCTGAACTATCTATTTCAGGACGGTTTTGCGTAGAAAGATTTCTGCTGGCGAGCGAGACTCGAGTCGCGATGCGGGTAATGTTGGCTCCTCACCCGAAGAGAAGATAGCAGGAGGTTATTGCCTGCGAAAGTGAGCCTTCGTTCCTTGCTGAAGAAGTTTTTCAGTCATCATTGATATTAGCTAGCTCTCGGTACTCGAAGAATTCAAAACTTAACCATCTGCGAATTTGTTACACCTGTAACGGACAGCGAACGGAAAGTGCAGAATCGTTGTAGAACCTACATGTTTGTACCAAGACAGGACAGCAGTCTCAACTAACCTCAGCGACCACGAATTCAATGAAAGCTGGTTGGTGAACCCCGTGCACTGTATAACGACGGTACGGTAATATCAGTAGTGTAAAAGACAAAGACTTTATAAGATGTTGATATAACAAACATTATATTACTAATTAAAAGTACCGTATTGTAAATATATCGCCTTATAATTCTTAAAACAATTAGACAAATGGAATAAATTAACCAAAGCTACCAATCTAAAAATTAATCGAATTCGGTTTTCTTAATTTAAGCAAATTATTACAACATATGGTATAGATACTGTACTAGACTATATATATATGTTGCAAATTAGTCTCGTAATAAATACTAGAATTTTGCCAGTACTCATTAATGAATTTCTTCCCTACATGTTATTAGGCTACTATTCAACGGCTCTTCAACATTCCACGACAAGTTCCAGGTCTGCCATCTACCAGCACAGGCTTCACAATCCGTGGAAAAAGGACATCGCTCGGTAAGTTACGTAGTCATTTACAGTTCATATCATCATGAAGGATACTGTTTGTTTTTTCGCCCTTCTTCCTCGAATGCATTTCTGCGAGAAAGTCCGCAGTGCTACACATAATCTGAAAAAAAACCCGAATCGAAAAGGGGTGGAGAATATATATATATATACACAAACAATCCTCTTAAGACGGATATATCTGTATAGCCGGGCACTGCGACAATGAAAGTATCTGAGAGGGCGTCACATGCGTCAAGATTCGTCGCTGTCACAATTCGTCTGCAAAAGAAGCCACAGTGCACCGACTTAGCCCAATTTGAATTGCCAATGAGTATCTACTTAGCTTCTCTCCCCCTCCTCGTTCCCTTTTGCCTCGTATATATAATATATCTATCTCTATCACCCCCTCTCTCTCGTCTCTCTCCTTTATACATCGTTTCGGGTGTCCGTATACTTCGCTACGCTCCCCTCGCCGGGTAAACAGCAGTCGAATTCGCTGTATAGATCGTTGGGTGTGGGTGACGACTTGCTTTTTTTTCGACCAAAAAATTACTTTTCTTGTTCTCCCTACTGTCCTTCCTTTTTTTTATTACTTTGCGGAAAGCATGACGGGGAGACGGAGAGAAAAAAGGGAAACATTCGATGTGTTAGATGGTGCGTATCTAAGTACTGTGCATGTCACTGCTCATTTAGCGATCAAAAGCGGGTCATTCTGCTTGACCCAGTGCGCTTTATACCCGTGTCGAGGGGCTGCTGTTTTGCTTTAGAAAACGATCTATCTATCTGTCTATCTATACTATCTACCTATCCATCTATCTATCTGTCTATCTATCTGTCTGTCTGTCTGTCTGTCTGTCTGTCTGTCTGTCTGTCTGTCTGTCTGTCTGTCTGTCTGTCTGTCTGTCTGTCTATCTGTCTATATCTGTCTATCTATTTGTCTATTTGTCTATCTATCTATCTATCAATCTATCTATCTATCTGTCTAGCTATCTATCCATCTGTCTGTCTGTCTATCTATCTATCTGTCTATCTATGCGAGAAACAAAAACTGAAGGTAAATGTTGAATGGAGTTGACATTGTTGTTTAAGAAAAACTAACGTATGCGTAATAATAAAAACAACAATCAGCTTGAACTGCAGGGAAACTAACACGAATTCAACTATATAACGTATACTGTTGCCAAGTTGAAATGATCGGATCCTCATAATATGATTATACTTATAAAACATTATATTTGTATAAAAATTCCAGAGTACCTTAATAAGTATAATATGCAGGTATTACAATAATACTGTTAGTAATACTTTAACACTGTATTACCATTATCCTTAAACAACGATACAATAACAAATGTCACACAATACTATAACAAGAAGGTAGAATGCGAAAAGTTGATGCTTATGACTCCCACACTTTCAAAGTTACAGCAACCTAAAAAATACTGAATGTACACCTAATACTGCTGAATGCACTCTCAGAGTTTCGTTTAAAACGGTTCGTTAGTTTTACCAAAATAAAATCCTAAAATTTTTAACAAACACAGTTCAGTGGATTCCCGCTGTTTAGAAACCCCCCTTTGTTGTTAGCTCTAGACGGTACACTGTTTATTCTTGAAGAACATAGGGTAGGTATTGCGACAGAATGGCGCTTGATAGAGATGCTAGGAACTGGAGGGAGGAGGGGGGAGGGAATTTATCTGAAACGCCGATCTTGTTGACTTCTCAGTTTCTATTTGCCACCGTCGCANCTGCCTGTCTGTCTGTTTGTCTATCTATCTATCTATCTGTCTTTCTGTCTGCCTATCTATCTATCTGTCTATCTATCTATCTATCTATCTGTCTGTCTATCTACCTGTTTGTCTGTCCGTCTGTCTCTCTGTCAGTCTATCTATCTCTCTATCTCTCTATCTCTCTATCTATCTATCTATATGTCTGTCTGTCTGTCTGTCTATCTATCTCTCTATCTCTCTATCTATCTGTCTATTTATCTATATATCTATGTACCTATCTGTCTGTCTGCCTATCCGTTTACCTAACTAATTAACTTTCTACCTTACCATCTTTGTATCTATCTATCGATTTCTCTATCTCCCTATCTGCCTGTAGGTAGTGAAACGCGAACGAGTTCACCTTCGAGCGTCTGGTTAGTCTGTGTATGGTGCTTGACTGCGGTGGTCATTGTCAACGTGTACACCTCGACACTGACCTCCTTCATGACGATTCCCAAACTGAGGCCGCTCGTCTCCTCCATTGAGGAACTGGCCAAGAAACCCGATATCCAGCCACTCGTATACCGCACTTCAGCACTGGAAGCAAGCATCAAAGTATAGTTCAAGTTTCATAGTAATTAAGTATAATTGCAATTCAAGCGGTTTTTTAACGATATGACTAGGAGAGCAAGTCGGGTCCACTGAAAGCTATCGGAGACTCGCTGCTTAAAAACCCGTCAGCAAGTTTGGTCAACTTCAACTTTACGGATCTGGTGCGGACGGGCAAATACGTCATGCTTTTTGTAAATCTCATCATATTTACGTTAATTCCAGTTTTAAGTGAATCTTGATTACAATTTCAAGAAGAAATCAGTACTCGCCGAAACGGTGGTGAGCACATTTCAAGACAGCGGAGAATGTCAATTCACCCTGGCCAAAGAAGTCTTCAACCATATCCAACTGGCGTTCATCTTTCCTAAAAACAGCCCTCTTACTGGAATCGTTAGCATGGAGTAACGTATAATTCTGATTCAGTCGTCTGACTTTTGAGTTTATAATACTTACCAGTCCAGACGCTGGCATTGTTATTATTGTATCGTTTAATATTATTGGAATAACTCAATGGGAACTGAATGGTATTATGGATTCTATTAACTTTAGAATTTTATTGTGGCAAAACTAACAATCCGATTTCAATAAAACTTGATCAGTATGTTAAGTACTATTACTTGCACACTCAGTATTTTTTGGCTGATCTATCTTTGAAAACTTGGGTGCCATGGGCGATTAACTTTTCCTCAGTAAGAACCCCTTTTTGTTGCTCTAGACAGTACGTGATCTTCATGTTTCCAATACGTTTCTGAACATTGTATCCAATTTGAATGAGGACATCAAACATAATTTATACGTTATATCACTAACTGACTATTTATAATAGCAGTAATTAAACTAATATCTAACACGATGTTTCCTTGCAGTATCATGCGCATGATTGAAACGGGACTGATTCAGCACTGGCAGAAACACACCTGGCCTGATACCCAGCACTGCACGGCAAAGATTAAGGAGAAACCCAAAATATCGGCCATCAAGTTGAGGAACCTGAGCGGCGCTTTCCTCGTTCTTATCATCGGGGTCGCCCTGTCTGCAGTCGTGTTCATCTTGGAAGTCATCGCTAAAAGATTCGCTGGGAAAGTTACTCCGCGAAGAGGAGAATCCAAATCTGAAGAGGATTGATCGAAAAAAGCACGAAAAACTCGGAGTAGCAATTGTTGGTAGTGCACAAATGACGTACCGCTTATAGCACCTAGGTTTTCAAAGATGTAACAACCAAAAAAATACTATACGTCTAGAACTGATAGTACTTTATAAACTAGAGAAGTGTCATTCAAATCGAATCATTAGTTCTGTTAAAATAAAATCCTAAAGTTAAATAGATCCACAGTTTCCCCGTACCCTTCAGAACCCTTATTCTGGGCTCTAGACTGCACTTTTCAAGTCACAATACACCGGGCAACAATCAAATGACATGATTTGACTGGTCGTTAAAGATGATCGTAGGATATATTGAAGCATTTAGTTAAAGCAATTCAGTTAATTCAGAATCATCACATTGGAAAACGGGCAGGAACCGACTTGCTTCCTCGTTAAGTATGTGTTCAGCAGAACGTGTAATCTGTTAACTGGGATTCTTCTATTCCAGGTTCGTACCGGCAAGTGCAAAGTAGTACGCTATCCCTAGAACGTTTCAAACATATTCAAATCAGTTTAAGCTCCTTCTACCAGATGGCGCTGCTTACATTGGTGAGTCAACAACTGACACGTTGTCTTGTTCATCCGGTCTTGGCAACGTCAATTCCTTAAATCAAGACAAAACAGTAAATAGGAAAAGTATATACGACACGAAACGTTTAATAATAAAAATCCATGTACACGCGGCTACTGAAACACACTGAAAAGCTGACGTCGAATAAAAGGCGTGTATAGCATCTGTAGCAACCGAGAACTTACAGAGATTTACAATGCAACTGAAAACTGGATAAGGTACTCTTTGATAAAACAACTTGACTGTGTCAGTGACGCAAACATTTTCCTTTTTCTAAGAAAAATATAAGTGCATTTAAAATCTTTGCTGTTTTATAATTGATAGAATGTGTTTCATACATACAGATTACAGGCGTTTGGTTCTCGACCTCTCGCTTTGGGTTGAGTATTGTGAACATTTACAAACAGAACCATTCGTTTTAGAACGAAATAGTAGGGAAACATCGACGACATAGTACAGGAAGAATGTTGGAGAAACACGACAATTCATCTAGATGTAGAAGTAGTTCTCGTAATCGTGATACGAAGTCGATCTCGTGATTAGGGAACCTTCGCGCGATGATGAAGCTGCCGAAGAAGCTGCTGAAGAGGTCGAACTGCTGTCGCTGGCTGCTGAAAGATCTAAGCTCTTACTCCAGGGTAGCTGTTAAGATAATGATAGTATTAGTTAATCTTACTTCCATAACCGAAATCAACTAAAATACGTTAAGACGTGAGAGATAGGCGTTTAATGTACAAGTGTACAAGTCTACCACATAAAAATAGGACAGTGCACTAGATAAGGACTTCTAGGTAATTTGCTTGTATCTGTTTAAGTTGTAACCCTATAACACTGAAAATTTCACTGAAATACCACCTTATATACTAGAATCTAAGTGCAAATTTACGATTGATTCGGACAAATAGTTTTGCCGATATTCAATGTCAAAGTTTGGAGTTTGGGGCGCCATTGTGAACGCTTTTTAATGCGTGGTAGAACCTGTACGGCGTGTCTACAGATTGTGTGATTTATTGATGTTTTCGGTTGTGGGTTTTAGAAATGACGCCACGCATGATGGAGTAGCCTGTGTGAACTTACACGTCGCCTGGCCAAGGGATTGTTGTTTTCCGGGTTCCTTCGCAAAACAAAGGCGTGATAATTGGACAGTGCCGAGGTGGTGGTCGCTGTGCTGCTGCCGGACTGAACGCGTGAATTCCACGACATCTGCACGGCCAGCGGGCAATCGTCCGGATGTAATTTCCTCTCGTACTCGAAACCCGGAACGGTGCACACCTAGTCCAGTTATTATTTAAAATTGGTTAATCATTTTATACCTCTATTGTATTATTACTTATATTTACTATTATAAGGTATGTATCTATATTTATACTTTTATCTATAATAGTTATAGTTATTATATTTAAATTACCAATCAATTTCAGTTCATTCTTTTATGTGTTTATAATGACATACCTCGTAAATGGAGAACCTGTCGTTGCTCTCGCTACTGCAGTGGCAGCGAAGCAGCAACTCGATCAGGTCGTCTGCTGTCGTCTGGTCGGAGATCATCAGACTCTTGTACTGGGACTGAGATTAAAAAAAAGAACAGATTTACTATTATTAATTGAATCAAAAGTGGTGAAATTTTGCTTTCAAAAAAAATCGTTTACACAGCAAGGGCAAAACAGTTTAGTACTAAAAGCAGCCGCTAGGTGGCGTTGAAGACATTCAGCGCCATCTATCGATAGCGTCCAGTACTAATAATATCTTTATATCATCCAAAGAGTTTGGATACATACTAATGAGAATCTAGTTGAATGTAATTAGGATTTGTAAGATGGTTAGATTAGGTCTGCTGATCAACTCGCAGTCACCGCCATCTATCGGTAGCGTCTAGTCTTAATAACTTATTTGCGTCATGGATAGTTTCAGTCTTCAGTAATATACTGGTAGAATTACAAGTTTTCAATATTTAAGTGGGATTCAAAGATGGTTAGATTATTTACGGTCCGTTCAGTATGAGCTGCTGATTCAGACGAAGAAACTTACATTGGCCATGAGCACTGAATCGTGAACGCGGACTAATCCTCCCCGGCGCATCTGAAGCGCGAAACGCGAGCAGCCACGCGGATAGCACGACTGCAGTTCCGCCGGACGCGAATCATCGTCCAGTACCAGAATCGTCCTCAATGGAACACCTGCGCGTCAATTTCATTCTCATTAGAATATTCCAAATAGTAGCAAACTATAGATTATTTAATGTCCTATTATAGTTAAACCACATCAATAAAAAGCAGTTTGTTTCTAAAACACAAAGAATCCCTCGTTTGTTATTGGACCAAAACACCTCGGGATACATACGTGTCCAATCAGCGGTCAACCGCAAAAAGGGACCTTGAATCATTTCCGATTTCTGCTACAGAAGCGCTAAACGTTTTCAAGGTTCAAAGGACAGTGCAAACTACCGTCTTGCTACGTGATAGACCTTGACAACGTTACAGGTACAGTCTAGAGCAATTAGGTGGGAAACTGGAGAAAGTTCATCGCTTATTCCTCCCAAGTTTTCAAAGGTACTGCAGACCAAAAAATACCTAGTGTAGACCTAGTAGTACTCGATAGTTGTGGAAAGTTTCGCTGGAATCGGCGTGTAAGTTTGGCCAAAATAACATCTTAAAGACAGTAGGAAACGACAATAATTTCTCGCCATTCAGAACCCTTTTTTTCTGCTCCAGAATGTACTTGGTTTTTGGGGGGCAAACTGAGATTCTTGACTCTAGAGGATTAATGTAATGATCCTGCAAGTACGCCGAAAGATTCCTATATGATTCCCATTCTATCTCGCTAATTGAACTGTGAGATCTATTTCATTCTCTTCATTTTGTGTGATGTGAGAATTGATGGCTGATTCACCCAGTTAAAACCTTAAGAGTTACGCAATTGGGTTTTTAATGAGGAGTTAAGAAAGAGTATATGGAGACTGACCACTTTTGCGAATTCCCACTTCCATGGTAAGATAGAAGAGCTTGGGATCTCGGTTTTTCATCTTGGCTTTGTTGAGTAGCATGATAACGAGCTCTTTGCACGTCGTCTGGTAGGAAATCACCATTGTTTTGTATTCAATGTCCGGACGCAGGCATCGCGCGTATATCTTTATGGTCGTCTGCAAAATGGAAAAGGATTTTAAAAAATTAATATTATTTCACATAACTTGATTAACTTGAATGGATTATGAAAAAAGAACGCGTATGCTTTTATTCAAGAAACAGCAATTTTATGATAATTTCGCGTGCAGGATTGAGCTTATTGTGCGGTCTTGAGGGGAGGGGGGGGGGGTTGTAGAGGACGGGATATGAAATTGCTCTGTTTGATTACAAAAGGGATTGCGTGAGATGGGTTAAAGTTCACCAGGGCGCGCACACGCGGTCTTGAATTGTCGTGACCCAGATTTGTTTGTTATACTACGCCATTTCAACCTTGGGAACAAGAGGACAATATAATAACCGCAGTAAATCGTAATGACTATATCAATTAGTAGGATTGCAGTTTATCTATCTATCTATCTATCTATCTACCCACCAACCTACCGACCTACCTACCGACCTACCTACCGACCGATCTATACCTATCTCTTTGTCTATCTACCGTCCATCCATCTTATCTATCTAACTATCCATCTATCTATCTATCTACCTGTCTATCTGTCTATCTACATGTATCTATATACATATCTGTTTGTCTGTGTCTGTCTGTCTGTTTGTTTGCCTGTATCTGTCTATCTGTCTGTCTGTCTGCGTCAGTCTGTCTATCTATGTGTCTATCTACCTATCTGTTTGTCTATCTATCCTCTATCTATCTAAAACGTCTATAAATGTATCAGTCAATCAATCAATCTATCCATCTATCGATGTATCTATCTATCTATTTATGTATCTGTTTATCTATCTTTCTTCCTATCTATCAAACTAAAGTAACATAATAAGTTCAAGAACTCCGATCGAACCAGAACCAGAAGATTGTAAATCAGTCGAAATATGTAAGGTCCTGCTTAATTGGAAATTAATTCCCGGATGTTCCTGATTATGACGGTTCCCATGCCGACGGGCTATTTTCCACATTCGGGCCCCCACGGAGGAGGAAGTGGATCCGAGGGGAAACACATCCATCTCTCAGGGCATACTCTATATACCACAAGGGGCTTCTTCAATCCATATTGTCGCATTCGTGAAAAATACCGTTATCGGGAAGTAATCATACCGCTAATCTAGTAATCGTCTGGCATGTTAAAATTTAAATACGACCAACAGCGTGAAGTAACCGGTTACTTCTAGCTTATAGGCTCATTCAGGTTTACCGGGTAGAGATTCTCTCTATCTATCTAATCCTATCTAATCTATCTATCGATCTGCCTACCTATCGCTATCATAACCATATGTCCAGGTATACATATGTATAATCTAATATATGTCTATCTAAATATCTATCTTTCTAATCTGTACATAATATAACACAAGTAAATATATATGCATATCTATCTATCGCTATATCATAGGCGTACGAGGAAACACAACTGGAAAAATCATGCATGGGAATCGATTGTGGGAATTGGTTGCAAGGTCGCGGCCGAAGAGAGGCTCTTGTGAAGGAATTCCTCAAAGTCAGAAGCTTCAGTTCCATTTGACCCCCCGTGACCTTTAACCCAGGGTGCTCTCTTCAGTGCCTTTTTCGAAAAGAAAGGGTCGCCCTCTTCTCAAACCGTCGATTCATGGATCTACCGTGCGAAACACACACCCTGGGTGGTCTATCACTAAGAATTTACATGTTGTATAGCCACCAGCTCACCTTATGGCTGCGGAATCTTGTCTATTTCGATTGTTGGTTATCCGTCTATCTATCTATCTTGCTGTCTGTCTGCCTATCTGTCTCTTTATCTATCTATCTTGCCGTCTGTCTGCCTATCTATCTATCTGTCTGTCTATCAGCTATCTATCCATCTCAACTAATCTACCCATCTTTCTAAATCTATCTATCTCGCATTCAGTAAGTTTGAACCGGTCGAATTGTTTTTTCCAGTTATCTTATTGAATTAAATTTAATGTTGAATCTTAATCTATGGCTAAATGTTAGATTCACCATATTACTGCTACGTACTGACCAAATACTGGGCGGTTGATCATACCGGGGTACTCGTGTGTTTCTGTTTTCCGGCATAAACTTATGCTGATCGAATCGCTTGATAAGCTTCTTATCTTGCACTTCAGATCGGCTTCAGCTTAAAGTCAGCTCGAGCAAGTTTTAGATTTCGAGAACGCACAAAATGACTGCTATTAAAACGTCGACCTACTTGAGGATTAACGAGCAAAACAAAAAACCACCGCCGCGAGCTTTTTCTTGTGGCAGTTCTAGGGCAATGAGGGTCTCGTGGTAACCCGGGGCTGTTTCCTTTAACGTCTATCTACAATATCGCTATCAAGTTTTTTTTTTCTGATGATATCAATAGGAAGGATCTATATAACACTTAACCGACATCTAGAAATGGTAACTTTGGTACTTTAAGTAACTAATTAGACTTGGCGTCTCTTTGCAGAAGTGTCTTGTTGGCTATCTGTGCACCTATATCTATGTATCAATGTGTGTACCGATATATCCTTTTATGTGTATGTATCCATCTGTCTATGTAGCCATCTATCTATCCATCTATCTATCTATCTGTCTATCTGTCTGTCTGTCTGCTTGTCTGTCTATCTGCTTGTGTGTCTACCTATCTATATGTCTGTCTGTCTGTCTATCTATCTATCTGTGTGTCTGTCTATCTAATCTTTTGAGCTATTCATCTATCTAAAAAAACATGGGGTTTTTTCTGTGCCAAAATTTCATGAAGTGTCGAGTACTCGTTAACAGTCCGCGAAACCCGCCCTTGGCAGGTTAATGTCCGCTAATTTTCAAATAGTTCCTTCTCGCTAGCAAGCACATCAATCTCATTTGCATACTTGCAAGTAGCTCATAATGAGTACTGTTTCACTTCTCCAACACAGGAAACTTCCTTGCTGAAATTCCCAGCCACCCACGATTTACTTTCAATCAACAGAGACAAACTATATCCAATTCAAAATCCAACTTAAAGTCTTGAATACAAAACAATGTTATACAGAAGAGGGAATTCTTAAAAACAATAAAAGTGCAGCGTTGCCAGGTTCACAATAAAACGGATGGAGAACAACAAAAACCCCCAATTGGATACACTTTCACGTGTAGAATCTCAATCTCTCGATTCCGATATTTTGCCAAGAACTTTGACAAACAAAAGACGGTGTCGCCCATTGAAACAAGGGTCCCAAAAGCGTAAGAACAGAAAAGGTGTGGACATTAGTTCTTCGTCTTCTATATCGCTTTGTTAATAGAGAAATACCTCTGGACACACTTTGGAATATGTCGAAGAATAAGAATTCTGGCGCGGCTTTTGTGAAGAGGTGATTGTGCGAGTGGGGCAAACGGATCTGAGAGGGTTCGCAAATCTTAAAATCCACGAACATTTCTGCCAGAATCTAAAACAAATCCGGGATGAAATTCTCTGAAAAAAATCCTGAAATTCCCTTTAGAAACTCACATGATTTCAAATCGACCAAAAAATTCCCAAAAATCTCTTTTTAAAAATCCTAGAATCCTCAAAACGGAAAATCTAAAAAATCCCGAGAAAACCTGAAAAAGGAGTTGCGAACCCTCCACCCCCCCTCCCCGAACGGATCATTGGAAACGCGGATCATCATTTTCTGGTGCAGTGCAAAAACACCAGGAGGCCCTCGACACCCTCTCTTTGCTCTTGTTCACCAACGCCGAGCCGGTGCCGACAAATATGTTTCGCACGTTGTTTTCATTCATGCACGAAGGTGATGTGATTACTGTGCGGTTACTTACACTGCAGTAGCCGTTATTTCCTCACATATTGAAACTGCAGTACACATATATACATATAGCGTAGAGTACATACTTTAATATACCGAATTACCATGAATATAAAAAAGATTAACTGTAATTTAGCATAACTAGATATCTATTGTTGATTAACTATAACTATCAGGCCACGGCAAGACTCGATGGTTATGTCGAGTATGCCGTTTACGTTAGTTGTTGACGGTTGGATAGATAGTCACATCGATAGACAAATAGATAGATAGATAGATAGACAGATAGATAGGTTAGGTAACTAGATAAACAAATACTTGGTGTATCTGTTGTTAATCGAGACGCAAGCCTTTTACATGAAGTTTCATACAGTTTCAGTTAGTTTCAGTTAAATAGCAATTCGCAACCAATGTTGAAACGATATAGATATTTGATACTAACGTTAGTACTTTAATAATATTCTATCTTCATCTATTGAAATCATCTGAATACGAATACCGCGCAACTGAAAGTACTTTCGCTAAACCGCATCCCTGTATTACAACTCAAATGATAACCGAGTCATACGTTACAATATAATAACTGTTGTATAATGTTTTACTGTATACGCGAGTATACTCACGTGATTCCCTAACCTTTCGTGACGAATTAAGATTCTCATCCCGTTATCATTCTCACGGTTCATTTCACACATTCCTCTGCAGCACGAGTGACACAACCATTCTCATCCAACCGTACTCATCGTTTTTACACAACATTCTGCTAAAAATCCGACATCTTACAAACATTTCACTTCATAAGTTGATATTTTAAGTCGTGTTTCCTATACGGTTGATGTTCTTCTCACGAACCTATAATTAACCGTACTGATAAGGGTTTATCATCTTGGAATATCGTCGTGATTGACTGCATCGTCTTCAGATCGCTTTTTCTACTTCTCCACAACAGCAGGACATCGCATATCAAGCTGTCATCGTTCAACCAAGGACGCTCGGTGATGCGCACTCTTAAATCTCAGTAATTACGAATTCCTGTTTTATAACAATGGATAATTTTTAAAAAATTAATTGCTGGGATCGTGATAAAATAAAGATATCAAAGGCGAAAATTGTGATA